>CAUYQG010275013.1:0-32645 GCA_963574415.1 Tarsius wallacei | reverse complement strand
CCCGCTGTAATGCCTCTGCGGTGTCCGTGGACAAGTTCCGTGTGGGGAGCAGGCCCCCTGGGAGAGATCTGGAGTCTTTCTGTGTCCTCTTCTGCGGAGGTCTCACAGACCACGCTGCCCGGTCGCCATCTTGGATCCTCCCCCCCTGAAGCATCTTAAGAATAACTTTCCCGTACCATTCAACTAAAGTGGTTTGTCACATGATAAAAGAAATAAATTATAATGATGTTTGGAAGATATTTTGGTTATACAAATATATCATTCCTAACACCTGTGCATAATGTTATGAGACGATTGCTATGGTTTGGAGTTAAGTCTCCACAGAGTCAAAAAGGTTTAGGATTTCCTCAATTCAGTTTTATGCTCTAAAATTCAATATCTTGAGAATATTTTTTCCCTTATATGAGACTGACCTCTTAAAGTTTTGCTGGTCTAAAAGATCTATAGAAATTTTAGAAAATTAAGATCCAGTTTCTTTGACATAATTATATTTATTTTATAGTTTCAGACCAATAATCTTTTTTGCTAAAAATACATATGTATTGGTTTCTGATTCTTTGTATTGTTTTTGTTACTTGTGTAAAAAGACCTCACCTATGAAAATAAAAATCTAACTTAGCCTAAGGCTTTATTCATTCTCATGACATATTCCACTTTTGAAACATTTTTATTGAGATATTAGTGACGTTCCATACAATTCATTAAGAGTAAAATGCACTAGCTTTTGGTATATTGACTGAGCTGCAATACATTTAAAATATTTTAATCATCTTTAAAAATACTCCATACCCAATAGTTATCATTCTCCATCACCAACCTTTCTACCCTCCCTGCCCCTCTGCCACGGGCAACCATGAATTTACATTCTACCCTATATATTTCTCTATTCTGGACATTTAACATAAATGGAAACATACAATATGTGGTTTTTTGTGAGTGGTTTAATTTAGCATAACGTTTTCAAGTTTCATCAGTGTTGTCACATATGTTAGTACTTTATTTTTTTATCACCAAAAAATATTGTGTTCATTCATTTACCAACTAATGGACATCTGAGTGGTTTCAATTTTTGGCATTTATAAATAATACTGCTAAGAACCTTTATTTACAAGTTTTTGTGTAGAAATATGTCTTTATTTTTCTTGCATATGTACTTTAAAGTAGAATTTTGGGGGTCAGATAGTGACGCTGTTTAAACTTTGGAAGAAGTGCCAGACTGGTTTTCAAAGTGGCTGCACCATTTTACATTCCCACCAGCAATTTATAAATGTTCTGATTTACCCACAGCTTCACCGATACTTGTTATTGTGTGTCTTTTTGTGTTATTGTGTTTCTTCTTACTGTTGAGTCTTGTCTCCTAGTGGAAGTAAAATGGTCCACACTGTAGTTTGAATGTGCATTAGCCTAATGTGTTTATTGACCATTTGTATATCTTATTTGGAGAAATTTCTATTCAGATCTTTTTTGCCCATTTAAAATATAGGGTTGGTTGTCTTTTTATGATCACTTTGCAACAGTTCTTTATATATTCTAGATGCAAATCTCACCATGTATATGATGTGTAAGATTTTTTTTTTTTCATTCTGAGAGTTGTCTTTTCATTTTTACATGATATCATTTGAGGCCTCATCATATTTTATTTTTCTGATCTTTAGTATTTCTTTTTTCATATTACCCTTTGCTTTCCCCCCTATTATTTCTTATTGTTTTTGGTTTAACTTGCTATATTTTCTCTAGTTTCTTTGGGTAGAAAGTTAGGTTGTTAAATTCAAACATACTTTCTTTTTTAACATAAAAATGTATAACTATAATTTTCTCTCTGTGTACACTGAAGTTGCATCTCATCAGTTTTGTATGTTGCGTTGTCATTCATTTCAAGGTATTTTCACATTTATCTTCTGTTTTTTTGTTTGTCCTACCAATGATTTAGAAGTGCATTTTTTAAATTACTGTAATACTATAAGAAAAAGATTGTCAGTATGGGAAATTGCCAGGGGAGGTGGGGCAGTAGTGGGATTCTGCTGGGGAGGAGGGGCACACTTCATCAACAAGGGTACCTGCATAATGAACATTTGCATATGTAATCCTGAATTGACCCCACATCTTAAAAAAAAAAAAAAAAATTAAGTGCATTGTTTAACTTCTGTGTATTTGTGACTTTTCAAACTTCCTTTTGTTATTGATTTATTAGTTAATTCTATTGTGGTTGCAGAATTCTGATGGTGACAAAAAAGTTAATGGCCACATATGGTAAGCAAGGAATATGATTTCATCAATACTCACTGCATAACAGTAGGGGCTAATCCTCAATGGAAAGATGTCTTCAACTTCCCCAGAAGTAAGGGGGATTGGTGAAAGGCTGGCATAAGAACCACTGAATGAGCCACTATGTTCCAAAGTGGGAAAGAGTGAATACGTAAAACTGCTTCTCATTGAAGTTTTCTTAGAGGTGGATCCCAGACTAGCTGAAACCAAATTCTGAATAAAGCTACAGCTAGGACAGAGCCATTTATGCTTCTCAACAGGACTGTCTCCATGTTTCCAGTTATACAGCATCAGGCCACAAGAGAAGCATTTAACCTCGTCATTCACACCCGTGTAATAAAAACCAGCATGAGCGAGACTCCTTTCTGAGACAGGAACACCAGCAGGGAAAGCTGAGTATGGAGACATTCTGTAAAGTTTACATGAAAAGTCATACTTCATTGTTTGTTGCTATTTGTCCAATTTGACAAGATTGTGCTATCTTTTAGTATACTCTTAAACTTTGTATAATTTTACCTATTTTAATTTGTGGTTGCAGAGTATACTTTGTATAATTTCAACCAGTTCAAATGTATTGAGGCTTGTGCTATGCCTTTAATTTTTGTTTATCCTGAGAATGTTCCATAGACCTTTGAGAGGAATGCTAATTTTGCTGCTCTTGGGTAAAGTTCTTGGGATAGATATCTATGTGCTAAGTGTAGGCAGTTTACAGTGTTTCTACATATTCCATTTACTTATTTATTTTCTGCCTAATCGCTCTAGTATTGAAAGTAGGGTGTGTACGTTTTTAATGATTATTTTTGAATGGTCTATTTCTTTCTTCAGTTCTGTAAGTTTTTGATTCATGGATTTGGTGCTGTTTGTTAGATATTTACAGCTTTTATTTCTTTGAATCTAAAATAAGTTTCCTGTAAATAGCATATAGCATGATATTATTTATCCAATATGATCATCTTTCTTTTAATTGGGCTGTGTTAATTCATTCATGTTTGATGTTACTATTAGAATGGCTGAATTTACATCTGCCATTTTACCTTTTGTATTCTGTATGTCTCATGTCACTTTGTTTCTCTGTTCCTCTAGTAATTCTTCATTATTAAGTGGATATTTTCTAGTGTAACATTTTAACCCTTTAAATTTTGTATTATATTTTTAAATTATGTTCTTTGTGGTTTTTCTGAGCTTTACTACATATATAACAATTTACCAAAATCAACTTCAGATTTAAAATAACTTTATTTGAATGGATGATAGAAACTTTCTTTTATATATCCTCATTCCTTTTCCCTCTTTTTTGGTGCTATTGTTGTTTGAAATATTGGGCTACCTACATCACAAACCAAACCAAAATTGTTGTAATTATTCCTTTACATAGTCTGATAATATCTTGTAAAGAAGCTGAGAACATAAAAGAGAGCAAACCTATATTTAAAGAATTTTTTATACTACCTTTCAGTTACTGTTTATGTCTCTTTTTATCCCTGTGGATTCAACTTACCATCTTGTTCTATTTTCTTACTTCATTACAGCTTTGTTTCTAACCATCTTCTTCTGCTGCTATTGATAAATATATCTCATTGTTGTATAAGTTCAATGATACAATTACATTCATATTGCTTTATGCAGTTACTTTTAAAATTAAAAGAAGAATGAAGAAATTACCTACATACTTTTGTTTACTTCTTTTTTATTTAATGTGGATTTTAACTACTGCCTTGTCTTACTTGCTTTCAGCTTGAAGCACTTCCTTTAGTATTTCTTTTAAGACAGTTTGGTAGCAACATATTCTTTCAGCTTTGGCTTATCTGCAAATAATTTTATTTTGTTTTTATTTTTTATAAAAAAAAAGACAGATTGGCTGTATGTAACATTCTTGGTTAATAGTTTTTTAGTTTTAGTACTTTGAATATGTCATCCCACTAGCTTTTGTTCTCCATTGTTCTAAAGAGAAGTCAACTGTTAGTCTTACTGGAACTCCCTTTTAAGAGACAAATCATTTTTTTCTTACAGAATACAAGAATTTCTCTTTATCTTTGGCTTTAACATTTTGCCATGATATGACTAGGTATGAGTTTCTTTTTGTTTATTCTGCATATAGTTCATGACTTGGATGTATAGATTAATTTTTTCATCAATTTGGGGGAATTTTCCACCATGATTTCTTTACACAAATTTTCTATTTTTTTTTCTTTCTTCTTTCCTTCTGGTAATCCCCTCATGTTCATGTCAGTGGTCTTAATGGTGTGACATGTTTCTCTGAGGTTGTGTTCATTTGTCTTTATTATTTTTACCTACTGATCTTTCCATTGCATAATCCCTAGTTGGATTTCCTGATTCTTTCTTTTGTCATCTCAAATCTAATATGGAGTCCTTCTAGTATATTTTTTATCTTGATTATTGTAACTTTCCACTTTATAATTTTTATGCAGGTATATTTTGACCTATTGACAGCTTGACATTACAATTTATGTCCATTGAGAACATGATTTATTTTTGCTAAAAAGTGGCATTTTTAGTATAATTATAAATGCAGAACTTATTTCCAGTTAAACAAAAAAATTTTGGAATACTACAACAATGTATTTCTATTCTCTGTCCTTATTGTGTTTTTTGATGTGTGTGTGTGTGTGTGTGCATGTGTATATGACAAATATCTGACTGTTTGGCTAATAGTTGGCTATAGTAATTTCTAAACTTGACAGATTCATTAAGAATGATTTACCTTCAATAGACTTTTTAAATGTCTTACATTACTGTAAATGGTTCATGACATATACATATTTCTTCTTAATTTGGTAATATTATTTAGTAAGATTATATGCTTTCTGAAATATTAATTTGTAAATAGAATCAAGATCAAGTAACAAAATTATATAACCAAAAAGAACTCATAGTCATTATCGCCGAATATTCCAATTTAATCATAAATTATTTTTATACCTTTCAATGATAATACACAGATATTTTATAACAACTATTTAGAAGAAACATTGCTTCCTATTTTTACAAAATGTGCTGTGCAGATTGCAAATTCCTCAGGGGAAAATATTATATATTGACTAGATGTCTATTGGTTGAAAATACTGATTTATAAAAGAGGAAAATTAAATCTCTTTGAAGTCACAGCTTGTACTCTAATTTCTAGTGGTAATGCTTTCTAAATTTTTTCACTGTTTTCACTGAAATGCACCATATAGTAAAATGAGATTATAAGAAAATGTTAATAACTAGTTGTATAATTTATAGTAAATTTTTAGATCACACTAGTCTTATATTTGTTTTGTTAATATTTTCAGATATTAAAAATATAAATGTCTGCAATTGTAATTTTATTCAAAGGCTTACTTAATATATACCAAATTAACTTTTTTTGTTGCTGTTGTTGAGAAAACAGGATTTATTGAGAGGAAAGAAAATCTCCCACAGTGGGAGGGAACTGAGGGGGTTGCTCAATTTTTTTTTTTTTGAGTTGGAGTCTCACTCTGTTGCCCAGACTAGAGTACCTTGTCATACTTAAAACCACCCCAGGGTCGACCCACTGGGCTCTAGCAATCCTTCCGCCTCAGTCTTCCAAGTAGCCGGAACTACAGGCATGCACTACCACACCCTGCTAATTTTTTTTTAATTGTAGAAATTGGTCTTACCAAGTTGTCTAGGCTGGTCTCGAACCTGCAGCTCAGGCAATCCAAGCACTTTGGCTCCCAAAGTGCTGGGATTCCAAACTGAGCCACTGAGCCTGGTCAACTTCTTCTTCTACGGGTAAAATTTTCAGTCTTTCATTTTTTTCCTATATTTTCTTATTTGGTCTCTGATAATATTTGAAATTTTAAAATCCCTAATTAAGTGTTTATTAGAAGTGAAATTTCTAATAAATGCCATATAATTGATACAAATCCAAGAGGAAGATTCTTACAGTTCTAGTCTCTGGGGCCATATAATAGGTTGTGAATTGAATGAAAAATGGACTAGTATTCATGCGGCTTTCTGTTTTAACTAAATCAGTAATGGCAACATCACCTTAGAAATGACCAAACTCCTTCTAATTATTTCAACCGTATCTGTGAGAGGCTCTGAATCACTCATCCTTTTAGTACCTTTTATTCTCAAATAAAAAATTCCTTGATAATCTATTCAGCTGCATTTGTGCAATGTGTGCTTGTCCCTGTGTGCATGTCTGTGAGTATGCGTGTCTACATTTGTGTGCATGAGTAGATGTGCTATAATCCCAGACTATAGCACAAAGCAACTTTACATGAAACTGTTTCTGTTGTTTCTGTTTCTATGTAAGCACTTGTTGCAATTGTATAATAAGGAGGTTGAAAGGAAATACTATAATCCTGTAAATAGATATAAATTTACTTTAAATTCTTACACTAACGGTCAGTGCTTTTTGGATACTTTATTGTATTGCATCACTGAATAGCACAGAAACTCCAAGAGGAAATTTGCCTGATCCACACTTTACAGATGAGGAAACTGAGTTCCAGAGACATCAAGTGATTTGACCAAGGTTACCTAATTAAATGATAGAGAAGAATTGAGAAAGGGAACAAAGGATATTGGATAAGAAGTTACCACAAGAAAATCAAAGCTGTGAGGAGGAAGTATAAGGAAATAAGCCCTAATCAAGTTTTTAATTAAATCTGATTAGTTGGAAAACTTAATCCATCAGAAAGAAAGTGCCCCTATGGTCTAAAACCCTCCCAATGCTAACTGAAAAGCAATTAGTTCTTGCCAGCACATAATAATGGAAAGAAAATTGGACTAGAGAAACAAAAGACAGAAAGAAAGTTGTTTTGGCTCTGGTTCTGCACTTAGTAATAGCATTCGCTAATTCTTACTAAGTTTTAACATGCCTAATACTGTTCACTTTCTAAAAAACTAACTCATTTACCCCAGTAATGATTGTTTGAGGTAGGAACTTGTGTCATCAATCTTTCTTCACGTGTAATGAAACTAAGCATGGAGATTTTTGACAATTTGCTCATGATTACATTGCCAATAAAAAGTGAAGCTGAGATGAGAATTCTGGCACTTTCTTTCTAGAACTGCACAGTGCAATATGGCAGCCTCTTCTGCCTACTGAGAACTTAAAATAGAGCGAGTCCCAATTCAAGATGATTTGTGCTTTAACTGGAAAATAAACACTGAATTTTGAAGGTTTTACACAAAGAAAATTTAACTATTGGTTATGTATTAAAACCATCATATTTTGAATAAATTGAGTTAAATAAGATATACTATTAAAATTAATTGCATCTGTTTACTTTTTCTTTTACGAAAATGTGACTACTTTAATTTTAAAGTGTAAAATTACATCAGTGGCTTGTGTTCTATTTCTTTTGGACTGTGCTGCTCTGAAGCACAAAGATGTCTTTATCACCATGCAATACTCCCTCCTGTTATCTGCGTATAACAGGATAAATCTATGTTTCTGTTATTGCTTTAGTCCATTGAGTAAACTCCCATATGCTCTGGGTAGAAGTGAGATGCTGTACACATTTAACTATGCAAATGTAAGGCAAATCAGTCCTTTTTTAGCCAGAGCTTGTTTAAAAATTGAATGGCTTAGCAAAAGCTGCTTGACTGAGATACAGAGTTAGCAACTGCATAGAGAGTAAATAAATTTTTATAAGGTGACCAGGACATTCTGGGAGGAAAGAAAACACTACCCCAACTTCAGTACTCTGCAAGTCTAAATTGGAGAGTCAGTTGGGAGCTAAACAAAACTGTTTAGATTATGTCCTGCAATAGGGAGAGTAATTAGGACCCAAAATTGAATGACCTTGAGGTCTAGGAAATCTAGACTCATGGAAAGGACTAAGATCTTGTGTAACATAATTGCTTTTGGCACAAGCTATTGCTGAAGCCAAAGACTTTTTTAAGATATTGCCAATTTTGTGAGCACTTAAGAGGCAAAGGATGAGAGAGTGAAAGTGAGTAGATAGAGCGTGATTTTAGACCCTACTGTGGAGACCACTGCAATATCAGCTGGGCGATGGAGAAGAAAGGCATTATTCCAGACACCAAACATATGCGGTGTAAACGTGAAGCAAGAAGCAGGAGCAGTAGTGAACTGATCAGATTTTTAGTGGTCTTTCTGCTCCACTTTTAGACTCAGCCCCTGAGGCTTCTGGTTATTTTTGCAAGGGAGGCCTCAGCTGGTGTTTTGATCCTTCTGGTCACTCTGTTGGTGAAGGAAGATTCTTCTACCCTAAATAAAATAAGAGGGTTGAACATCTACCTCATAACCTGAATAGATGAAATAGACAGCAGTTTATTAGTCACATATACACAGTCCAGAAGAGGACTTCTCACACTATGCAAGACCATATGGGAAATGCACTTGAGAACAGCATGAACAGCAGCATCTATCTGTGAGGCAGGTCTTGTAGTAACGAGAGTAAGGTGATCCTTGGTTTCTGCAGGAAAATGATTAGTTTGAATAATTTTGGAGGCTGGCAGGGAAGTAAAACCTGGGAGATTGAGAAATGGATGGAGTGTGGTTGGTCCATCAGATGAAAAAGTTGACTGCTTCCGCTGTATGGGGAAACTATTTGGCCAGAGCAGGAGAACTCATAGACTTTTGGAACCCAGTGAGATTCAAAGATGTCAGATCAGCACATGACATTTAGGCTTTAAAATACATCTGAAAAGTTTTAGACTTCCATGATTGGAAGCACCTGAGTAATTAATTGGAAAACATATGAATTGTAACTATATTTATACCTTTGGGCATAACCACTCGAGGAAGATAATTCTAGTTTCTATAAGATGATACAATTTTAAATTTTGCTCTAGAGTATGTGAAAGAACTTCAGAAACCATAATGTACTGAAAAAATTGTATTTTTGTAAAGAAACATGCTGGAATACCATTTTGGATTTTTTTTTTTTTGGAATTGTACAAGTTTTAAATAGCATTCCAGAATCTCATTTTAAAATAAAAATCAGTTCAGATGTATAAAGAATACATACTATATAACAATGAAGGTTATTATTTAAATCAAATAAAATATTTATATGCATTTACAAGGTTTATCTTCCTGGTTTACTTAGAAACCACTTAGTTTTCAAAATAAAAACTCATTCAGATTAGTTTATATACAAGAGATGATTTTATTGAAAGAAAAAAGGGTATTTTGCTGGGCACGGAGGTTAAGCCTGTAATAGCAGCGCTTTGGGAGGCCACGGTGAGTGGATTGCCTGAGTCTGCGGGTTCGAGACCCACCTGGCAACTTGGCGAGACTTCATCTCTACAATAAATCAAAAATTAGTTGGGTGTGGTGGCGCGCACCTGTAGTTCCGGCTACTTGGAAGGCTGAGGAAACCAGCAGGTAGAGGCTGCGGTGGCCAGGAGCATGCCACTGCACTCCAGTCTGGGTGATGGAGTGAGACTCCAACTAAAAAAAAAAAAAAAAAAGGTATTTTATAGAATTGATGAATGAAAAGTTTAATGAATGTCAGTGAAGAAATTGACTCGGGAACTATAAAATATATATCTCTCCTAAGACAACTTAGAAACATAAAGAAAGTGAAAGAGCTAGTAATGGAACTTATAGTTGTTTATTTAATTTTTTAAATTGAAAAAAAAGTCTTGGATAAGAGTTGAAGGTCCACAAGCAAGACTCATGCTTATTTTTTCACTACTATAGCAGTTCTGCCACCTAGCGTGGGCCAGGCATAGGGTTGGTGCTTGTAGTATTGTTTATTTTTGTTATTGAAAGTATGACTTTTCTTACAGGTGCTAATTTGGCTTTTGTTTTATTTTACAAAAAAAAAATAAGCCAGACTCGATGTCTCAGCCTGTAATCCCAGGACTTTGGGAAACTGAGGTGGTAGACTGCCTGAGCCTGCGGGTTCGAGATCAACCTGGGCAACTTGGCAAGACTTCATCTCTACAATAAATAAAAAATTAGCCCGGCGTGGTTGCATGCACCTGTAGTTCTGGGCACTTGGAAGGCTAAGGCAGAAGGATTGTCAGAGCCTAGCGGGTCAATGTTGGGGTGGCCGTGAGTGTGCCACTGTACTCCAGCCTGGGCAACAGAGTGAGACTCTGACTCAAAAAGAGAAAGAAAATATATATGTGTGTGTGTGTGTGTGTGTGTGTGTGTGTGTGTGTGTGTGTGTATAGACATCATGTTACATTCTTAAGGAATAAGCTAAGATATTCTAATAGAAACCTAAACATTTAGTGACTCAAGCAAGACCCATGTTTATTTCTCTCCACAATGGCAAGTGGCTCAGTGCAGGGAGGACATGAGATGCTGTCTGGGTCATTCTTCAATTCTCAACATGTTACCTCTGCCCAGATAGTTTAAGGTAACTGCTCTTACTATAATGGTGTGTTAGATAGTAGAAAAGGAGAAAGAAGATCCTAGTGTAAGAAGTTTTCTTTTTGAAGAGATGACCTGGAGGTCACAGATATCTCATCATATCCTTTTAGCTCCAACTTAGTCATGTGGCAACATCTAGCTCCACAAAGGGCTGGAAAAATGTGTCCATCTCCAATCTCATTCACAATTGCCCCCCCCCCACACACACACAAACGGAAAGACCTCGGCATCTTCCTAACCACAGAAGTGAAAGCTTTTACAATGAGAACTACAAAATACTGCTCAAAGAAATCCAAGAAGATATAAACAAATGGAAAAATATTCCATGCTCATGGATAGGAAGACTCAACACTGTTAAGATGTTCATCCTACCAAAGGCAACCTACAGATTCAACACAATACCCATTAAATTACCCAACATCATTTTTCTCAGACCTGGAAATGACAATACAGAAATTCATATGGAAACATAAATGACCACGAAGAGCCAAAATAAATCCTTAGCCAATGAAACAAAGCAGGAAGTATCACACTTCCAGAACTTTGCTACAATCAAAATAGCCTGGTATTTGGTACAAGAATAAGCAAATGGACTAATGGAACAGGATAGAGATTCTGGAAGCAAAACCTCAATTTCCTAACCAGTCATCTTCACCAAAGCCTCCGCCATCAACCACTGGGGAGAGGAGAACCTATTCAGTAAATGGTGCTGAGAAAACTTGCTGACCATTTGCAGAAGATTGAAACAAAACCCCTACCTATTACCATACACAAAAGTCAACTCTAAATGGATCAAAGACCTAAACATAAAACCTCAAACTACAAGAATCTTAGAAAATTCAGGAGACACCCTTACAGAAAGTGGAGTAGGCCCAAGCGTGGTGGCTCAAGCCTGTAATCCCAGCACTTTGGGAGGCCAAGGTGAGCAGATTGCCTGAGCCCATGGTTTGAGAATAGCCTGAGCAACTTGGGGAGACCTCATCTCTACAATAAAAATAAAAAATTTAGCCAGGCATGGTAGCATGCACCTATGGTTCTGGTTACTTGAAAGACTGAGATGGAAGGATCGCTGGAGCCCAGGAGGTCGGTGCTGGGGTGGCCTTGAGTGTGCCACTGCACTCCAGCCTGGATGCCAACCTGAGACTCCAATTCAAAAAAGAAAAAAAGAAGAAAAAATTGGAGTAGGCAACCAATTCCTGATCAAAACTCAAGGTGTCCATTCCATAAGAGATAAGACGGACAAGTGGGACCTCATTAAACTGAAAAGCTTCTGCAAAGCAAAAGAAACCATCAAGAGAATGGGAGACAGCCCACAGAATGGGAAAAAAATTTTGCCAACTATATATCTGACAAAGACCTAACATCCAGGATCTACAAGGAACTCAAACGTGCCAAAAGGAAAAAAACAAAAGGCCTCATTAAAAAGTGGGCAAAAGACATCAACAGACACTTCTCAAAATAAGATATACAGGCAACAAACAGACACATGAAAAAGTGCTCAGTCTCATTAATCATTAGAGTAATGCAAATCAAAACCTCCTTGAGACACGCCCTGCCCCCAGTAAGAATGGTAATTATTAATAAAACAAACAACAGATGCTGGCAAGGATACGGAGAAAAGGTAACACTTCTACACTGCTGATGGGAATGCAAATTTGTGGAGGTCCAGCCTCCACAGAGCAGGGCCTGAGGTGGGGGGAGGGATGAGAAAGAAAGACAAGAGATAGCGGGATTGGGAGGTCTCTCTCCTCAATAGGTGAGAGCCCATTTATTATTTAGCATGCTTCTTATATAGGGCAAAGCTAGGGCAAAACTGTACAAGGGATTATTGTAAAAACAAGCAGTATCAGCTTTTGGGTCAGGCATCCGGACCAGGTGTAATTGACGTCATGTCGCTTTGCTTTATTATAAAGTAACAAATCAAGGTTAGGGGAGATGAGTGAACCACAGTGGAATTTGTTGCTATTAGAAGGCGAGTTGTTCTACGTTTATCTTTTTGTACCTAGGGCTTTATTGTAACTAAGACTTTATCTGTACTATGTGCACCCGGATGTGTAGGCATTCAAGACACTGCTTTGTGTAGCAGGCTGCATTCCTCACAGCCTGCCTTTGGCTAGGATGCAGAGCTTCCAAGTGAGACCTTGCCTACGAGCTTGGGGTACTCAAGGCCCACTACGTTTTTACATAGCAGGCTGCATCTCTCACCTGCCTTTGGTTAGAATGCAGAGCTTCCAGGTGAGATCGTTGCCCACAAGCCTGGGGTACTCAAGGCCTGCTACAGTGGCAGTCCTTGTCTGCTCCCCACATCACATCTGCTCCAAGATGAGGGAGTATAGGCTTGGTTCCTTGAACACAAGCCAAGAACACAAGGACCTTGTCAGCTTATGCTCTGGTCTCCTTCACAAATTAGTTCAATCACTATAGAAAACAGTGTGTGGCAATTTCTAAGAGAACTAGAAATTGACCTTCCATATGACCCACTAATCCCCCTACTGGGAATACACCTGAAGAAACTCAATGCATTCTACAAAAAAGATACCTGCACACACATGTTTATTGCAGCACTATACACAACAGCAAAAACATGGAACCAACTGTGCTGTCCATCAAAACTGGACTGAATAAAAAAATGTGCTACATATACACAATGGAATATTAAACAGCCATACAAAAGGACAAATGTATGGAATTTGCGGAAACTTGGATGGATTTAGAGTTAATAATACTCAGTGATCTATCACAGAAACAAAGAACAGAGTACCGCATGTTCTTACTCATAAGTGGACCCTGAGAATTTGCCATAATACTATTAAGAAAAGGATAGACAGTAGCGGGATACTGCCTGGGGTCAGTGGGGTGGGGTGTGGGACACAACATCAATAAGGGTACCTGATCTCAACTAGGCATAGTGTGAACAAAAGGGAGGCCCAAACTTTACCTTTATGATGCCCACTTGTATACTTAATCCTGAGTTTATTTTAATTGTAAGATAAAATATATATACATAAAAAAAAATGTGCCCATCTCTGGGGGTTCTGGTATTAAACAGGTGAAGAATAGAAGGCACACTGAGAGAAATCTTCATATGTACATGAAAATTTAGCTATCATGCTTATATTGTGAAGGTTTAGGCTAAGTTGTTTTAACATGTATATATCTATATATCTATCTCTATGTCTCTATCTGCATATCTATATCTATCTATATTTCAACTGTCCCTTATATGAAGCCTCAATAATTTATTTGTTTGTTCATTTCTCTATAAGCAGATATTTTATTGAAAATTGTGCTTTTTGAAAGTTCCTCAGGTAATTTTAAGCAGTCAATCTGACATCTTTTCATAAAATAGTATTTGAGATAAATTTAAGGGGTAATTGAAAACAGAAGAGGGTAAAGAAAGACATGATGCAAAGGCATTTGAAGGATTAGTTGTAAGGTTATTTAGTTACATCTTGTCTTTATACCTTATCGTACACTGTTAAAAGGTATTTTCATGCTCATAAAGTGCAAACTCTGTAGTAAGACCAGTACTAGGTATAGAAGAAACAGTGAATAAAGAAAAAAGATATAGTGTCCCCTTGGAACATGGCATCTTTTGGTTTTGTTGACTTTCTAGTATTTTTATTCAAAGCAGGTATACTTTTTGCTATGGTAAAAAACTGACACATGAATAACAGGTGAGCAGATTTATAACTCAGCCCTCCTGACTCTTACAACAGAAATTTTTCTTTATCACTGTATTATAGAAGACTCAATCACTTGTATATATACAGTCAACCACATGTTTAATCTCCAGACTGAGCTAATGAAACTGAGTGACAATAAATAATAGTTTATTTGGGTAGCATATGTTCAGTTGAGGAGAGTTCAAAAGAAACCAGAAGGAAATTTGAGTGTCCCTGCTGCTATACTCTGAAAGTTTACGTTTCCTTAAAATTCATGAAATGAAACATAATCACCAAAGTGATGGTGTTAGGAGATAGGGCATTGGGAAAATTATTGGGATATAAGGATTGGGAACCTCAGGAATGAAATCAGAACCCTTACAAAAGAGTCCTTGGCCCTTCCACCATGTGAGAACACAGTAAGAAGGCAACATTTATGAGCTTCATTTATGGGACTTCATCAAACACCAAATCTGCCAGTGATCTTGGATTTCCTAGCCTCCAGAATCGTGAGAAATGAGTTTCTGCTTATAACCCACCCTGTCTATGGCATTTTGTTACAGGAGTTTGAAAAGATGAAAACATCTGCTGAGAATGGCTTATGGTACTCTCTAACTGTCCACCAAAAATGACCTCCTCTCTATCCACCCATCTTGTTTAAGTAACTATTCTAATCTTGGTTAAATAAGAATGAAGGTGAAAGTGATAGGAGCTGGGTGCTCCCTCAGTTGGATGTTTACAGTCATTACGGCTCCAACACAAGGACCATCATCATCACTAGTATTAGGTGGTGTCCCTTAAGGAGCAAATGCATTATTTAAGATCTGAAAATTTCCTCCACTGTTTGGAATTATTTGAGGATTTAATCTAGAGTAAAGGTCAATTCTATGATAAGAGATCTTGAGAATTTTGGAGAAAGTGACAAAATATTCTAAACTAAAATCATATTTTTTAAATTCTGGTATAAACTCATGAATATATTTCATGACATATCTAGCTCAGCATGTACACTTGGTCTGATGCCTTTGACAAAATATTGATAAAATTAGACTGCCTTTGTCTCAGTTTGTTTCCACTGAAACATCACAGCTAATGTGAGAAAGCACTTTTTTTTCTCCCTGAGACTCATTAAAAATTAACATTTTTTCCTTCCTCTTTGTATTGACTGAATTCTTTCATGCAGTTCTCATTGATTTCTATCTAACATCTCACACTTTCCTCCTGTGACTGGTTAAGCTGGTAATGTTATTCTGGCTTTATAAATGAGGTAAATGGGTATCAGAGAAGTTGAGACAATTCAAATAAGTGGCACAACTGTGAGAAGACAAGTCAAAGTCACTGGGTCTGTTTCTTCAACCAGTAATCTGCCCTCTACTCTGGTCAGCTGTCTTTCTCCACAAATCCTGGTTCTCCTCTTCTAATATTAACACTCTCCATGGCGATGGGGTGTGGGCATTTGAAATTCAGCTTGCTGAAAAATGGCCATTTGTTGAGTTCTAACTATATGCTAAGCACAGTTTCAAGCAAATTAGAGGCTTAATTAATGCTCACAGGCACCCTATATCATAGATGTTTTTATCCCGTTTGGCAGATAAGAAAAATTGACTTTCGGAGAAGTTAAATTACTAGCCCAAGGACACATTGCTACTCTCAAATGAATACTAGGAAATTTCCATCCTCTCTGATATATGCCAAAAATTTAGGAAAGGAAGAACGAGAATTTTTCTACTCCTTAAGAGTGAAGTTCAAATATACGCCACTTTTTTATATTTAGAGAAAGGAAATTGTGGAAAGGGAGGGGAAAAGAAGTACAAGAAAGTAGCTTTGTCTAAAGTATGAGAATAAAAGTTGCATTGTCTATGCCCTCACCTCTTCAAATAGGCTGTTAGCTCATTGAATAACAAAACCATTCCTGGTTCATCTTTTAATTCCTATTAGTCTGATAATTTGAGAATAGTAGATGGTCATTACGTATGTGTGGAAAGACTACTTTAAAAACAGAATCTGAACAAGCTGTATATGTTAAATGACCTCTTCATGGGTTCATGCAAATGTTCTTGGCTGTCCATTGCTTCTGCACACATCCTTGTCTATAGCAAACTCCTGCTGCTCCTGCCTCAGGACTTTCTCCTGCAACAAGAGCAGACTGAGAATACTGGAGAATTATTCTTCCAGAACAATGACAGATAGGGCTCATTGGAAAAGTATCCCCAACTGTCTTTTTGGGTTGGACAACCCTGAGGAATGTTCTAGTGTTATTTAAAGATCCTCAATTGGACTGATTTCCAGCTGCCTCTGATGGATATCTGCTCATTTACACACACTGTTTTGGCTTTAGTTTCTTCCCTGTCTCAATTCTCCAATCTACTTTTGTTTCCTGAGATCACCCCACAAATAAAGTCCTCGCATTAAATTCAGAAGGAAAACTTGAAAAAGCTATCTTCCTCAAGGTTTTAAAATAAGCCATACAGAAGGCTATGTGTGATAAATAATAGTCAGCATTTATTAATGAGCATTACTATGTGCAAGACATAAATGTTTTATGTCTAACAATTCAAATAAGGAGATACTAGTAATTATCACCATTTTATAGATGAGAATATTGAGGCACAAATTGATTAAGGAGTTTACTAAAAAAAAATCACTGTTATTGATAATTGTAAGATTGTAATTCGGTAACTCAATCAGCTTTTTGATTTTAGAAATTTTGCCCTAATTATGATTAAACATAATTGATTTGCCATCATAAGACTTGCTAATCACACACACACACACACACACACACACACACACACACACACTTTGGAGACTTAATTATATTCTTTTGTTTAAGTGTTGCAAATAGGTGCATTTATTATTCACTAAATGTGATTGTAACATTTATTATAAAAGTAACTTGTATGTAGGGGTACTGCCAAATATCTGGCAAATGTTGACTGAGAAGAGCTAGTCTGTATAATTTTGGCCTCCTAAAAAGCACAACTGGGACACGAATGATCAGAGTTGATTCTCTGACTTGACTCCCTATAATGTTTGAATTCTATAACTATCAAACTTTTTTTCCCTATCCCCCTTCTGTTCTAGTTCCTTATCCTCCCTCATTATTTTCTCTCCACTCTACCCATCTTCTTACACTTCCTTCTCCTTTCTTTTACTTTGTCTTCTTGTAATGGTCCCAGAAACCTTAGCTTTCTTTCTTTAAAAATAAAAATAAAAAGCGGGGCTCAGTGGCTCAGCCTGTAATCCCGCACCTTGGGAGGCTGAGGTGAGTGGATTGCCTGAGCCCGCGGGTTCGAGACCCGCCTGGGCAACTTGGCGAGCCCTCATCTCTACAATAAATCAAAAATTAGCTGAGCATGGTAGTGCGTGCCTGTAGTTCCAGCTACTTGGAAGGCTGAGGCTGAAGGATCCCCGGATCCCAGCAGGTCGAGGCTGCGGTGGCCGGGAGTGGCCACTGCACTCCAGTCTGGGCGACAGAGTGAGACTCCAACTCAAAAAAAAAAAAGATTATAATTTTAAGGGTTAAAATTCAACAATGAATTATAAAACTAAGGAAAGAATTAGACAGCTATTGATCATCATTGATTCAGATTGCAAAAAGGACTGCTGTACATCCTAGGTTTCATGGAAGGATGTGCCTGGATTGGTTTCTCTTTTATTTTGCTACAGTGAATAGAAAGGAAATGCATCATTAGCTACAAGAAAATCATCTGAGCACAAAGTGATAAAGCAGCCAACTGTGGACAAACACTACACATTTAAAATATTACATTTTCAGAGTCAGTGGGAAAGATGTTTTTGTAAATGCCAGAAAGTCAAATGTGAATATAAGCCAAATAAGTGTAAAAAATGTAGGCATGGAGGTAGGAGGGAGAGTGTGAAAATCACTCTGAAACAGTGACTATTTCTGGAAATAAAAGTTTTAACATTTGGGTGAGTATACTAGTTAATGAAAAATTATTACTTGGGAATAAGTAACTATTTAAATGTTATCAATATTTTTTGAGCGAAGAGGTTATAAAGAAGTCATTTTATTACTAGTTTTAAAATAGATCTGCTTCAGAATTAAAATGTAACTCATCATAAATTTTTAAAGAACACAGCCTGGTCTTCAATCTGGAGTGTTGAACTTTCCTTAAGTATATACACATTATTAAAAGTATTTCTTCCCTCTCGTCACTCCATCAATACCCACTCTTATGGTAATGAAGACAGATATTTTTTATGAAATAGAATTTTGAGAGGAATTCCTGATAGTGTGAAGTAAAATTAAATAATTAAATGTCTATGGCAATTCAAGATTTATTTGTAACCACACATATATTTTAAAAGAATGTTTCTCTTTATTTGCCACTCTAATTATTTATCTACCTGTTTTTTTTGTAGTTCTAATATATATTCTTACTACCAAAATCTTGCTTTTAGCTTGCATTTATTTCTCACATTTTTGAACTCCTAAGAGATCAAGAGTCTTCCTTGTTGCTTTTCAGTCTTTTTTGGTTTATTTATTTTATGAAACAAAATGGCTTAAAAGATATTTTCTAATTATAGAAGAGAAAAATAACCCCCTACCACATGACCAGTGTGTTTGGTGTCCCAGGACTCCTGTTGAGGTTTGGATTAGAAAAAGGTAAGAGATTTGTATAATAAATATTATACATACCCATTAAGGAACAGATTGTATAATACACATCTGAAGGAATACACTTTGTGCTTTTTTATTTAGAAGTATGCTTTATGGAGTCTACTTTGTTTTCAGTTTGTA
Source organism: Tarsius wallacei (assembly GCA_963574415.1). Lineage (NCBI taxonomy): Eukaryota > Metazoa > Chordata > Mammalia > Primates > Tarsiidae > Tarsius > Tarsius wallacei. The sequence goes on along the minus strand of CAUYQG010275013.1, from coordinate 13,615 downwards.
TAGTCTGTCAAACAAGTTTTCAAAAGGTTTTTCCTCATTGCCTTTATTATTCCCTGGTCTCTCTTCATAATTCCAGAATAACTTCCTCTTAAGACTTTTAGTACTTTTTACATGGTATTATGTTTGTCTTATATGTGAACTTGTATCAATTTCTCTACTAGACATACTATGTAGTTATTTATTCTACAATATATTGGCACAGTGTTCTGACATAATGAAGGGATATTGAAATAATAAATAAGAAAAAGATCTGATGAATGGGTTACATGATTCACAGTGGGTAGAATGGAATTCTAGTTTTCACTCTTTCACTCAGCTCCTGTTGACTGATGACAAGTCCCTGCATTTCTCTGGGCTAGATTGTCCTTATTTCTAAAAAGTTCTGGGACTGGATGCCCTCAAAGGCCCCTTTTAACCCTGAGTTCCTATGAATAATGAGATAGGGAGAGCAGAATAGTGAAAGTGCAGAGATGAAAAGAGTTTATTATCACAAACATCTGATACCCTGATAACCAAATCTTGCTTCTTGTTAGATTTCACTGGAACAAACTCTATTTTCACTAAAATGATAGACAGCATGACATAGAAAATTATTTTCATTGATTTATTGCTGTGTTTAATCAAGAATTTCTCTGATTATAAAATAAATATATGTAAGTATGCTAACTATCTTAAATTTGGAAGAAAGAAACAAAGAAGGAAATAGACTATTCATAATTTTGTCACCAGATACATCTGTAAATATTTTGGAGAATTCTGCCTTTTCAGTACATGTGTATATAGCTCTTTAAAAAGTCAAGATTATGATATATTTGTATATCTACTTATCCATCTACTTTTCTATCAATAAAGATAAATACATGATTTATAGACATGCACAATACAATACCTTAATTATTCATTTAAAAATATCTTAATTTCTCAATCTCAGTTAAATGTCTTTGGAGATATTATTTCAATAGACATTTTGGTAGATGGGGTTGACTAAAATTTTTATCTATCTTTAATTTTTTCTTTCTCCTTCTTTTGGTAATTCTCTATTTATGAGGAATTTATTCCAAGCAGTTCAGATCCATTTCCATAAGTCTGGGCCCATGACTAGGCAATGGCCAATCAGAAAGTTGCACTTCTGACTGCAGTAGTTTAGGGAAAAGCAAATGAACCAAGACAACTAGGATGGATGAGTACTTCTCTGGGGTTTTGGTGGAAGAACTGAAAGGTATTATTATTTCATTGGAATTAGTAGCTATATGACTGATGCAAGTCTGTTTGCTATGCCACATTTGCCAGAGAATCAAGCCCATGCAGTAAACAACAGAGCTAAGAGATAGAATAAAGCTAGTAAGACCTTGGATGATATCTCTTGATTCTCTTGTTCTGTCAATTTCTAGAGCTAGCATAACTTCAAACTTCTCACTATGTGAGTCAGTGGAGTACCCTGCCACTTTCTTTCCTCAGTGAGTTAGGTGTCATATCTTACCAAAAAAAAAAAACTGTTCTGATTTATGCATTTAGGTAAGTGTCATATGAAATAAAACAATGTTTTCCTATTTATAATACTGAATCTATCCATCGCTTTTTCTAGAATTATTTTATTTATGAATTAAGTTTTGCCACAAAGTGGGATAGTACAGGGCAGTCTCCTAAAAAAGAAATTTAAGAAGTGAAGTGTTTGATTTTTTTTAAAGACTGTGTATGCTACCAAAATGCTGTCTAGAAAACTTGACAGCTTAAATGGAATCAACAATAATCTTTGAGATACATGCAACAGTACTAATGGAATGCAGCATAAAGCACCTCCAGTTTTTTCATCTGTTGGCACATTGGATTAATTGAATGGGGCTAAATCTTCCTTTTTCCCTGTATTGAGTGGTCCCATATTCAAGCTCACTTTGTCATTGTACAAAGTCATCTAGTCAGTCATTAAAATGTCCAGGCCTAGGTAAAGATCAAAACATCCTCCTCTACCTATTCTGGTTTGTATAGACAAGGACGCATCAAAGTCAGGAAAGACACGAGTGGTTTCTTTTAACTTCCTCCATTTTGATATCTAACTGTTTTTTTTTTCCCCTCCCATCTTACAAACCAAGGATTCTAAACAACACTTTCCCTCTCCCCCAGGGTGAAGTGGAAATAGAAAGGAGAAATTCAAAAGAAGGAAATTTTTTATGACACTGCTACTTTGGTGAGCTGATATTGATTTCCCTAGACCTGAGAGTTTAAAGACTCTTTCACAAGAACTGTTGTGGGTTCTCTACTCCCCCACCAACATAGATTCCACCACCATTGCTGATCTCCCCTGAGATTGCCTTGATAATGAAAAATACTCTGTTACTGCTGGTGCCTTGTTTCACCCACAGTCCCTATTATTCTGTTGAGATAGTCTGTTCTGCTAAAAAGAATGTTTCAGTAGTACACATCAGGTAGTACATGATTGGTAAATAGTGGAATGATATCAGTGTAACACAGAAGACTCGGGGTCATATGTGATTTTGTTTTTCAGCATAATCATATTTTGGGCCACCAGTAACAGCAGTTGAATGCAAAGTACGCTAATAGAGTGAATCCCAAGAAACTACAGAAGCATGCAGTTGTGTACCTGATGTCCACTTACCTCACATTATCCCTCTGGGCACAGCTTGATCATATGCTCTGTTTAGGAAGAGTTTATATCATTATTATCTCTATTCTATGTTCATTTTGTCCTTCTCTGCGTAACTTAGCAGTGTCAAACTTTCCTATGTGCCCTTCTATTGAGTTACTTTTAAAATAAAATTCTTCATTTATATAGTATTTATTTAATCAGAATTTAGTATGTCCTTTGACATATTAGATTGTCCAGCACTTTTGGAATTATGTATGTGTACTTATATGAATTTTCTTTCTTGTTTAAGTAATAAGATTACAGTGTTGCCTAGGTTTTAAGTGGTCTATTTCTAACATTTTTATCCTATATGGTCAGGTTATTTTTTCAGGTTTTCATGATCTCATATTTTATTATTACAAAATGCCTGTATTTCTCTCTTATAAGACAATGCTCCACCTTCCAGTTGAGCCTTTTTGAGAGCAGGCTTAAGATGAATTAATATTGACTCTCTTTTCTTTACACATTTCATCCACAAGAATGACAATGGTGTTGTTTTCTCCACAAAACTTTGGGAGAAACTATGGAGTATGAATAGTCACAGATATAGAAATCTCTTCTTTGCTTTGCTATAAGCATGGCTAGTAATCCTATATCTTGCCTGTGATCTTCCAGGTAAGTGGCAGACACAAGTCACTGTGTTTTCCAGTGGGTGTGCATATTAAGCATCTAAGTGATATCCTTAAAGCCTCTCTCTTTACTTGGAGTTAGGAGATAAGACAAACTGACACAACCTCCTTGGGGGTGTATATCTCCTAGCACAACTCTCCCCATCAAATCTTCCTTAACAGTCCCTTTTATTTTCCCCTCTATGATCTCCTGGCCCTTTTATATTCTTGTTGTGGCATGGGATTTAAAAGACTGTTATTTCATTCTTAGCCATGTACTTTTTAACTTCTATACTACTTTGGAAATTGCTGGTTCTTGAATATTCTGGAACTCCCATTCTAAGTTCCTGTTTCATATATCTCCATATATGCACTTATCTGTAACTATTTTGAACCATATTGCAGACAAGCTGGTAAATTAGTACATTTCATTTAAATCAAGAAACATATAAAGTCTGTATTTTCTTCCATTTATGATTGCTTGTATTTTTAAGATACAGAGTGATTTCATTTAAACAGCCAGACTTTTAATTTATCTGAAAAAGTGTTATGGTTCTAAAAACAAATGGGGGTACCTTAATTGACTCCATGAGTTATGAACACATGGCTCAGTGTTGTAGAGTGGCTATAAAAGGATGCAACACATCCTTTAAGTATATACATTTCCTGATTACTTTGGTCAGAATAAATAAATGCTGCTAGTAATCATGGATCGTCTTTCTAAAATTTACCATGTGGTTTTTTCCTCACATTTTTCTTCTTGCTGGGGCATGCTTCTCCTGGAACTAATGGTTTCAGCTCATCATTCTCAGTTTCCAAAGGAATGCATGAGGAAAGGCACCAGAGACAACAGCATATGAACTCTGTGTGGGTTCTGAATCACTCTCTCAAAATCTAAGTGATACCAGTGTACAGAGACACCTTATCTGATTTAAGATTTCTTTATTCAGCTGTTAAGAAATAATTTTCTTTAAAAAGAGTAAAATCATGACTCTCATAGAGATGTAAAATGAACACATGTCAAAAGATTTTAGTTCACTCATTAATTAAAGGGGACTGCAGTGAGATATAACAACAGGCTTATAAGATAACTCAAAGAGCTGCACATTTATAAGCAGATAAGGAATGCTGAAACAGATTTGCAAATGGATGCAAACTGGCAAAACACTTGAATATCTACAGCACCATAATCAGTTGCATTCAATGACATAATTTGCAATTACATGGACAGGAATTATTTACATCATTATTGGTATACTATAAGTTAATTTATATCTGCATAGAATAGTAAAAGAGCCTTGTCAGAGACAAAGATAATGATAGATGGGCTAGCCAGGACACCCACCAAATTTCAAAGTTTTTTGTAAATTTCCTTTAAGGACACAAGTCTCAGATTCTTTTACTCACTACCTTTATATGCTTGATGGAAATGCTAAATGCTTTACGTGTTACATATACACTATGAATTAAAGCTTTGTGGTATGATCACTACCTTCATAGAGAATCATCTGAACTGACTCTAGAATGTGCTTTGCCTCTGTACTTGAGAGTTCTGATTGCCTTCTTTTCTGATTCCCTACTAAAATACAGGTCCTTTGAGGCCAATGACTGCTTAGTACGCATCACCTAGCCTGTTCCCTGGTTTACATCAGGTGCTTAGTTAATGTCAAATGAAGGCATATATGATTTAAGAGAAAATTATTCTGAGGTCACTTTACTAACTTCAAAGTTTATTTTTTAAAAATTTTCCTTAGAAATAATTAGATATTCAAATGTGAGTACTAACAAAAGTATCTCAAGTTTCCTCATGTTTATTTATAAAACCGGTAAGTGTTCAGTTTTTGTTTTTATTTTCATGAATATTTTTACCTATGAAACCATTAGTTGGAGACAATTGTGCAGCCTTTCAGTTATACATCACATTTCTCCTAGAGTTCAAAGTATTCTTTGTCCTTACTTTGGAGCATTTGGCATTTATGCTCCAAGGAACAGCTCTGGTAATGAGAGAATATGTTTGTGCACTTCTGGTGCTGCCAGTAATGTTTTCAAACTAAAAATTAATTTTTAAACAGTAGGTTTCTGTGACCATGACACTGTTATTAAAATCTCTTTTTTGGCACAATATCTAGCTTTCTTTAGTCACTGTTGATGCTTTTATTTTTAAAAAGCTATATTTTATGCTACATTGGTAACTTTTCCCCAAAATTAATATTTAATCCAAAGTATATTGGAAAATAAAATAAAAATGCATTAACATTACATAAGCCTGAAGTTAGTAGGATCTTAAACTTTTACTTAGTAACTTTGAACAGGACACATATTTTTTTTTCTGGAAACTAAAAATATAGAAAAGCGGTATCCTAAGAACTAATAGATTAGAGCTTTCTACAGCATTTGGAGCCAATGGTAAATTAATAATAATAATAGTAATAATTATCCATGCATTTCCATAATCAAAATAGACCAAATATCTTAGGAATTAGCATTTATACTATTTTCGTACAAAATTGTAATTTGTCCTTTAGAAATGTTAAGATTCGCAAGGGGCAAGAATATCAAAACTGTTTCTGTGAGTTACCTTAAAATTATTTCTCCATGAAACTCTCTCATTTTTAGTTTTAGAATAGTAATACTTGGCTTAGAAAAGGGAAAGTAAGAACATAAAGTTACAGATGGTAAGCCCATTTAATAATAAAGTTAGATTGCCAGGGACATTTGCTGCTACCTTGTTTGAAATTTGACTCGTTTAATTTCCAAACTGATTCATATTGATTCCCTTTTGTATAAAATAATAACCTCCAATCTAAGTATGTCACTTCCGAGGAAAAATTGTCACCTAGTTCAGTCCAAGTCAGTTCATTAAGTGTCTCTTGGCAGGCCATTATGTATCAGAACTTTTTTTTTAATTGTAAGAGTACAAAAATGAATGATACTTTTAGACCAGTGAGAGAGATGAAGACAAATATAATTTCTCACTAGATTATAGAATACTAAGGAATCACTTAAAATCCTACTGAATTCAAGGAAGTCATTTTTAGAGAACTATGACCCCTTAGGTGAGGGTTAAAAAAAAAAGGCATATTAGCAAGGTGGAAAAGTGAAAAAGTCTTTCCGGGTATGGTATGTGTGTGTATGTGTACTTTAGAAGTTTTCTAATTACAAAAGATAAATGATGCAGTTAGGTATGGCAAGGAGATGTGGTTGGTGAGATGAAAATGGTATATTTCTAGCAAAAATCTGTAAGTCTCACTTGGTTTCCCTTTTATGAAACTCCCACTCTATCAGTGTTTAAATACAAAAGAAATTTTTTATTTGACAGAAATGTAGGGTACTGTCAGGATACATAGAAGGATCTTTTATTTTATTTGGGTTTATAGTAGAGTAGACTTCCTGAAATTATATAGTATAAGATATAAAGGATGAGGATGCATTAGTGATAAGGAAGAAAATGGGAAGAAAGGTTTAGTAGAGACAGCACAGAGGTATAAGAGAACATGTGATTATAGAGGATCTTTTAGAAATTTGGTATTTTTAATTTTTGTATTTTTAATTTTAATAGCTTTAGGGAAAACAAATAATTTTTGGTCTGGATTTAAGTGTACTACTTGCAAAATATACATTTAACAAAGAATTTGTATCCAGAATCTACAAAGAACTTAAACAAATCAGCAAGAAATAAGCAAATAATGTCATTTTTTAAAAATAGGCAAATGATATGGACAGACATCACTCAAAAGAAGATATACAAACATATGAAAAAAATGTTCAATATCACAAATCATCAGGGAACTGCAAAATAAAACACAATGAGATATCACCTTACACAAGTCAGAATGGCCATCATTAAGAAGTATGGTGTGTGTCAAGAGAAATTGGCAAGACAAGAGGCTGGACCTCATGGGAACTTTATACACACTCACACACACAAATATATGCATATACAAGGGGGACGCAAAAAAACAGAATTTGTTTACAAACAATTGTGTATTTGTTCTTATATGTTTAAACTTCAATCATCTGCAAAGTACTCTTCATTTGATGTAATACACCTATCAAGACGCTTTTTACACTGCTCAAAGCAGTTTTTGAACTCATCATTGTTAATGCCTTCTATTGCTTCTGCCATGTTTTATTTCACCTCTTCCACATCAGCAAAACATTTCCCTTTGAAGACTTTTTTCATCTAGGGAAACAAAAATAGGGTTGTTTGAGGTGAGATCGAGTGAATAGGGAGACTGGAGCACAGAGGTTGCCAATTTTTATTCAAAAACAGCTGAACAAGAATTCTACAAAACATACAAGGAGGATCTGATACCAATCCTATTGAAAGTACTCCAGGCAATAGAGAAAGATGGAACTCTGCCCAAATCATTCTATGAAGCTAACATCACACTGATACCCAAAAGATCCAATGGAGAAAGAGAACTGCATGCCAATATTCTTGATGAACATAGATGTTAAAATTCTTAACAAGATCCTAGCAGACCAGATCCAACAACACATCTCAAAAATCATCTACCATGACCAAGTAAGCTTCATTCCTGAAATGTAGGCCTGGTTCAACATCTACAATATAAAACATAATTAAACACATCAACAGATGTAAAAACAAAAAACACATGATTATATCACTAGAAGCAGAAAAAACTTTTGATAAAATTCAGCATCCCTTCTTAATAAAAACCCTTGAACATCTAGGCATAGATGGAACATACCTCAAAATAGTAAGAGTCATCTACGAGAAACCCACAGCCAACATATTGCTAAACGGACAGAAATTGGAACCATTTCCCCTGAAACCCTGAATAAGACAAGGATGCCCACTCTCACCACTCCTGTTCAACATAGTATTGGAAGTATTAGCTAGAGCAATCAGACAAGAGAAGGAAGTCACATGTATCCAAACAGGAAAAGAGGAAGTTAAGTTATCCTTCTTTGCAGATGACATGATTCAATACTTTAAAAACCCAAGACAATCTGTCAAAACCTCCTTGCACTGATAAAGGACTTTGGCAATGTCTCAGGATATAAAGTAAAGGTGCAAAAGACAGTCACGTTCATATACACCAACAATAAGCAAAACCCCAAATAAAAAGCAAAATCACATTTACAATAGCCAGAAAAAAATGAAATACCTTGACATTTTCCTAACTAGAGAAGTCAAAGATCTTTACAATGAAAACTACAAAACACTGCTCAAAGAAATCAAAGATGACACAAACAAATGAAAAAACATTCCATGCCTATGGATTGGAAAAATCAACATTGTGAAGATGTCCATCCTACCCAAGGCAATATACAGATTTAATGCAATAGCCATTAAATTACCAACAGCATTCTTCTCAGAACTGGAAATGACAATACGGGAATTCATATGGAAACGAAAAAGACCATGAACCCAAAATAATCCTCAGCAAAGAAAACAAAGTGGGAGGTAACACATTCCCAGAGGTTAAACTTTACTATAAGCTACAATAGTCAAAACAGTCTGGTATTGGTACAAGAACAGGCATACAGACCTATAGAACAAGATACAGATTCTGGAAGCAAAACCTCAATTTCTCAACCAAGTCATCTTCAGCAAAGCCTCCACCATCAACCACTGGGGAGAGGAGAACCTATTCAGTAAATGGAGCTGAGGAAACTGACCACCTGCAGAAGATAAACCAAGACCCCTACTTATCACTATACACAAAAATCAATTCTAAATGGATCAAAGACCTAAACTTAAAACAAACTGTAAGAACCTTAGAAACTGCAGGAGACACCCTTATGGAAGTTGGAACTGGCAACCAATTCCTGATCAAAACCCCAAGTGTTTATGCCATAAGAAATAAGATAGACAAGTGGGACCTTATCAAACTAACAAGCTTCAGCAAAGCCAAATAATCCATCAAAAGAGCAAGGAAGGCCAGGCTTTGTGGCTCAGTCTGTAATCCCAGCACTTTGGGAGGCCGAGGAGAGTGGATTGCCTGAGCCCAGGGGTTCGAGACCACCCCGGACAACTTGGCAAGACCTCGTCTCTACAATAAATAAATAAAATGAGCTGTGCGTGGTAGCATGAGCCTGTAGTTCTGGCTACTTGGAAGGTTGAGGCAGAAGGATCACCAGAGCCCAGCAGGTCAATGCTGGGGTGGTGGTGAGCGTGCTATTGCACTCCAGTCTGGGTGATGGAGTGAGAGTCTGACTAAAAAAAAAAAAAAAAAAAAAGAGAATAAGGAGACAGCCCACAGACTGGGAAACAATATTTTGTAACTGTATATCTGACAAAGGCCTAACATCTAAGATCTACAAGGAACTCAAATGTGCTGAAAAGAAAAAAACTAAACAACCACATTACAAAATAGGCAAAAGACGTGAATGGACACTTCTCAAAAGAATACATGCTGGCAGCCAACAGATACATGAAAAAATGCTCAACCTCACTAGTCATCAAAGAAATACAAATTAAAACCACACTGAGATACCATCTACTTCCTGTCAGGTTGACCACCATCAATAACTCAAAAAACAACAGATGCTGGGGAGGATGTGGGGAAAAGGGAACACTTCTACACACTTGGTGGGAGTGTAAACTAGTACAACCTCTGTGGAAAACAGTTTGGCGATCCCTAAAATATCTAAAAATCAACCTTTCATACAACCCCACAATCCCTCTCCTGGGAATATACCCAGAGGAACTCAAATCACTCTATGAAAAACATACCAGCACAAGCATATTTATTGCAACATTATTCACAATAGCAAAAACTTGGAACCAATCATGCTGCCCATCAAAAAAGGACTGAATTTTAAAAATGTGGTACATATACATGATGAAATACTATGCAGCCATAAAGAAGGACAAAATTATGAACTTCACAGCAACTTGGATGGACTTAGAGTCTATAACACTGAGTAATCTATCACAGAAACAAAGAACTGGGTACCACATGTTATCACATAAGCGGACCTTGGACAATTATCCTAATACTATAGGAAAGGAATTGGCAGTAGTGGGAAACTGCCAGAGGAGGGGGGAGGGAGGATTGGCAGTAGTGGGAAAGAATGGGCAGGCACACCTCATCAACAAGGAAAACTGAATAATGAACATTTGAATACCTAACCCTGAGCTGAACCACACATCTTAAAAAAAAATTTTTTTTTGAGTTGGGCTCACTCTGTTGCCCAGACTGGATTGCTGTGGCCGTTGCGGCCACCGCAGCCTCAGCCTGCTGGGCTCCGGCGATCCTTCCACCTCAGCCTTCCAAGTAGCTGGAACTACAGGTGCGCACTACCACGCCCGGCTAATTATCTTCAAAATAATAAAAAAAAAAAGACTATAAGAAAGGGATTGGTGGTAGTGGGAAGCTGTCAGAGGAGGGGGACACACTTCATCAGCAAGGGTACCAGCATAATGAACATTTTTATACCTAATCCTGAATTGTAGCCCACATCTTTAAAATAAAAAATTACAAAATTAAAAAAAAACTTTAGAACACTCAACAGGGTGTGAGCAGGAGTTGTCATGGTAGAAGAACCAGTCACCTGTTTGCCACAACTTAGAATGTTTCTTCCACAAATCATGATGCAACTGTCTCAGAACTTCTAGATAAAAACTTTTGTTGACTGTTTGATCTGGGGGAACAAATTCCAAGGGACTCACCCTTCAAAAGTATAATTCTGGTTTTGGGGGTATAACTCCTGGTCATATATATCTCTATATAATTTTTAATAGCCTTTTTATTTTACAACAGCTTTAAATTTACAGAATTACTTCCATGAGAGTACACAGAGTTTCCATATGCTCCATTTCCAATTTCTCCTGTTATTAACACCTTATCAGTATAGTACCTCTGTTATAATTAATGAGATAATACTGATACATTATTATTAACTGAAGTCCATAATTTATTCATCTACCCAATGCTTGTTATTTTCCAGTATCCCATATAGGATACTACATTATACTGAATAGTCACGTCTTCTAGGTACTCTTGACTGGGATACTTTTTCAGACTTTCCTTGTATATTATGACTGTGACAGTTTTGAGGAGCACTAGTTAAGTATTTTGTAGAATGTCCCTCGATTCTAATTTGTTTAATTTTTTTTTTCTCATGATTAGACTGGGACACTATGTTTTTTTTGGAGGAATACCACAAAGGTCAAATGCCTTTTCATCACTTTCTATACATCAACAATAAACAAACAGAAACCCAAATAAAAACTATAATCCCATTCACAACAGCCACACACAAAAAAATGAAATACCCTGGCATCTTCCTAACCAGACACATGAAAGACTTTTACAACAAAAACAACAAAACACTGCTCAAAGAAATTAAAGATGACACAAACAAATGGAAAAATATTTCATGCTCATGGATTGGAAGAATCAACATTGTTAAGATGTTCATTCTACCCAAGGCCATCTACAGATTTAACACAATACCCATTAAATTACCAGTAGCATTCTTCTCAAACTTGGAAACCGACAATACAGGAATTCACATGGAAACATAAACGACCACAAATAGCTAAAACAATCCTCAGCAAAACAAAAAACAAACAACAACAACAACAACAACAAAAAAACAAAGCAGGAGGTATCACACTCCCAGACTTTAAACTTTATTATAAAGCTGCAATAATCAAAACAGCCTGGTATTGGTACAAGAACAGGCATATAAACCGATGGAACAGGACAGAGATTCCAGAAGCAAAACTTCAATTTCTCAATCAACTCATCTTTGACAAAGCCTCCACCAACAACCACTGGGGAGAGGAGAACCTGTTCAGTAAATGGTGCTGAGAAAACTGGCTGAACACATGCAGAAGATTAAAACACGACCCCTACCTATCACCATACACAAAAGTCAACTCTAAATGGATCAAAGACCTAAACATAAAAAAACCTCAAAGTATTAGAACCTTAGAAAATGCAGGAGACACCCTTATGGAAATTGGAACTGGTAATCAATTCCTGATCAAAACCCCAAGTGCCCATGCCTTAAGAGATAAGATAGACAAGTGGGACCTCAACAAACTGACAAGTTTCTGCAAAGCCAAAGAAACCATCCATAGAGCAGGGAGACAGCCCACAGACTGGGAAAAAATATTTACCAACTGTATATCTGACAAAGGTCTAACGTCTAGGATCTACAAGAAACTCAAACATGCTGAGAAGAAAAAAGCAAACAGCCCCATTACAAAGTGGGCAAAAGATATGAATAGGCACTTCTCAAAAGAAGACATATGAGCAGCCAACAGATACATGAAAAAATGCTTAGCCTCACTAATTATCAAGGAAATGCAAAATAAAACCACACTGAGATACTGCCTAACTCCAGTGAGGATGGCCATCATCAATCATTCAAAAAACAACAGCTGCTGGAGAGGATGTGGGGAAAAGGCAACACTTTTACACTGTTGGTGGGAGTGTAAACTAGTACAGCCTTTGTGGAAAACAGTTTGGCGATTCCTAAAAGGTCTAAAAATTGACCTTCCATATGACCCCACAATCCCACTACTGGGAATATACCTAGAGGAACTCAAATCACTTTATGAAAAAGGTAACTGCATATGCATGTTTATTACAGCATTGTTCACAATAGCAAAAACACGGAACCAACCGTGCTACCCATTGAAAGAGGACTGCATAAAAAAAAATGTGGTACATATACACAATAGAATATTATGCAGCCATAAAGGAAAAATTATGAACTTCACAGCAACCTGGATGGACTTAGAGTCTATAATACTGTTTCTATCACAGGAACAAAGAACTGAGTATCACATGTTCTCATTCATAAATGGACCTTGAACAATTATCGTAATACTATAAGAAAGGGATTGTCAGCCGGGCTTGGTGGCTCAGCCTGTAATCCCGCGCTTTGGGAGGCTGAGGTGAGTGAATTGCCTGAGCTCGCGGGTTCAAGCCCTGCCTGGGCAACTTGGCAAGACCTCATTTCCACAATAAATCAAAAATTAGCCGGGCGTGGTAGCGCACGTCTGTAGTTCCAGATACTTGGAAGGCTGAGGCGGAAGGATCGCTGGAGCTCAGCAGGTCGAGGCTGCGGTGGCTAGGAGCGGCCACTGCACTCCAGTCTGGGTGACAGAGTGAGACTCCAACTCAAAATAAATAAAAATAAAAATAAAAATAAAAAAAGGAAACGGATCGTCAGTAGTGGGAAATTGCTGGGGGCGGGGAAGGGGCGGGATTGGCAGTTGTGGGATTCTGTTGGGGGGGGCACACCTCATCAAACAAGGGTACCTGCATAATGAACAGTTGTACACTTAACCCTGAATTGTACCCTACATTTTAAAGTAAAAAAATTAAAGAAAAAAAAAATGAAATGGCCAGTGGTCACTGAGTCTCATAGA
>CAUYQG010275012.1:0-48030 GCA_963574415.1 Tarsius wallacei | reverse complement strand
GGGTCTCGAACCCACGGGCTCAGGCAATCCACTCACCTCAGCCTCCCAAAGGCGCGGGATTACAGGCTAAGCCACCGAGCACAGCCCTCCTTGACTTCCGAAGCACTTTTCTTCTTTTGTTTTTGTTGCTTTTTTCCCCCCCTTTCTTTTTGGTTTCTTTTTTGACCACTCTTTTCTTCATGCCTTTTATGCTGGTGTTTCCCTCATTCAGCCTTAGACTTTGGCTTCCTTTTCTTTTCTGCAAATTTCTACTGGATGATACCCTCTACCTCCACACATTCATCCCACCCATATGCTGATGAATTTCAGTTTTAAATCTGCCCTGTCCTCTGAAACTCACTATTCTTTACTACCTGCTTATATTTCTAGCTGGATTGCTCATAAACTCTTCAAACACAAAGACATCAAGCCCAGGTCTCCACCATTCACCAACCTTCTCCCCTTTGTTATTCCAGATATCTGTTAATGTCTGTGCCAACCACATCCTTGTTGCCTTCCTTTTCTTCAGCCCCACAATCAGTCACTAAGCTGGGAGTAAGTCACCAGAAGAAGCAGAGTATTGTGTCTCTCACATTCCATGTCACAATGTGCTCCCCATGTAACCTCATGATACCTCAGTGTCTCAATATGTCACAACATAACATCCAAATGTTTAGAGGAAAATGGAAATGTTACAAAACTTGAGGCATGACAGTCCTTGAAACCAGCAATATATAAAGCATAATTTAGGCTTTTCAAAGTTCTTAATAGTATAAAAAACATGATATTTTTTATTGTGATATAAACCAAAAGCATGAGTGCATCTCATGGTGTGCCCTCACTCTCAGGTTAGCTTATGCTGCCCCCTGCACACCTATGCTTGCACTTTTCAAGAGGTGCCTGTAGGCCAAGCCTTGCTGAATACACCACTTAAATGGATTTAAACCGCCATGCCCCATGTCTGCACTGTCACAGCCTCAGGTCTGGTGGACGGTTGCAGTAACTTCACAACTGCTCTCCCTAGCCTACCCCCTTCCCCTGCACTTTCTGTATTATGCTGCCTGCCCTTAGACCTGCTGAATTCAAAATTTCCAGTCAGTGAGGCCCAGCAATCTGCATTTTTAGTAAGCATCCCAGGTGATTCTAATATACTCCAAACCTAGAGAGTAACAGGTTCAAGGACAGAGTCCAAATACAGCATGGATTTTAAGGACTCTTCCCACTCTTGCAATGCCCACTGTTTCCACTCCAATCATGACTCACTTTCATGCTATGATTCCTTTGTCCCTTTTGCTCCTTCCCTCCCGTCTCCCAGTGCATCCTTTGAAGACTGCAAAGCTATTCCATTTCCCTCCAGTTGTGTGAAATCACTCTCTCCTTTAAGTTCCTGTAGTACTTAAATCTCTATTCCTCGTTAGCTCCTTTTGCTTCTGTAAGTCTTATATGCACACAACTTTGTCTCGCATGCTAGTTTGAGCCCTTTGAAGTCAAGGACTTAAATGGCAGGCACTTAAATGAAGGGACACACAGCTCTGAGAAGGAAACATATCAATAACCAAGTCCTTTTGTCCTTACTTCTTCTTGGATGATATCCAGGTACCCAAAACTGTACTTTTTCTGTAACAAAGGAGATTTTTGCTTGATGAGGAGGTCAATTTCTTTTTAAAAAGTCAAAACAAACAAAAACACTTCAGCAACAATAACCAAACTCCCAAACCAAGGTTGTTGGTTATCTGCAGAGGGTTTATTTCCACTTTAGACCACTGACAAGAGAAACAGTGCAGATCCCTTACAGAGCAGTGAAGCAAGTGATATAAAAAAATACAAAATATAGCCTCCTCTACATATGCTATTTATAAACACAGGAGTGTGCTTTGATGAACCAATTGAAAAAGTGGACACTTTCCAATTGTTCTCTTGGAATCCCTCTCGGGGCTTCTCTGGTGCCTTTGTCTGATGAAGATGCCCAGGAGAGCAGGCCCCAGGGAGAAAGGAGGACAACCAGCCCTGCGAGGATAGAGAGACTAGGGGCTATCAGGGAAGCTCTGAGTGCTACAACTAGAAAGACCTTGAGGGGCATCTTATGCCTTCTTTTTACTGTTGGGGAAATGAGCTCAGGGAAGGAAAACTGTCTGTCAAAGGTCATACAGTCTGTTGGGGGCAGAGCTGGGTCTAGAACCCAGGATTCTTGGCATTCCGTCTCTTTTCCTGCCTGTCACAAGTGACACTGCTTCCCTTGGCCTCTGGCCCCTAAAAACTGAAGGAGTGGATCCCTCTGAATATCCTGCTAGGTGGGTTCTCAGCCTGGTTCAGGCCCCAGGGATGCTGGGCAGCATGGCAGGATTTGGACAACTCCTACTGTCCTGAGCCCACCCTTTCTTCCATTTTCCTGCTCCAAAGCACAAAGGACACAGAGCGGCTCTTTTCTTTTTCCAAGTAACTGGCCAAGTCTCCACATGTGGGGCTGGGGCTCAGGTAGCCTTTTTAGATGATACATTTTGAGGCGGAAAGGTTGCTTTGTGCTTGTCTAGAAGCAGCAAGTGTGGACACCCCATGGTGTCAGCTGGTATTCGAGGGTGGCATATGGACCCAAATGTGTTCTGAGTCGACAGTAGGAATTTAAGACGTGGGGAAGCTCCTGCTGCTATTCTGCTTCTACTCATCACCACAAACCCTCCCAACTTTCTCTGTCCTTTGAAATTCCTTTAAGGAGGAACATAGGGACAAGTCTTTGACTGCAAGAAGCTGTTGAGAGCAAACCTCCAGGGACGAAAGTGCTCCAAGGCACCGCACTAGGAGGAAGGGGCCTCCAGGCTATAAGCCGGCTCCCAAAACTGCATGGTTTTCTCCTAGGGGGGATCTAGACTTGGTCTAGTCCCAAAGGGAGAAACTAGGAAAATATATAGATACAGAGTTGAGTTCACTGTTAAGAAATCATTTTCTAATGATCAAGACCAAGCTCAGTTGCACCAGTAGTGGAACCAATAGGTTTGACAAGTAGTCAGGAGTGAAGAAAGGCCACTGGGCCACTAAGCTCGGCCTGGAGAGGAGTGCTGGGATTGGCCCAGAGGCCTTGCTCCAGTTCCCTCATCATATTGCTGGGGAGAGGGAGGCCCAGAGAGGGGAAGGGCCTTGGACAAGCTCAGGGACCCAGGTCTCTTGCCTAGAGCCTTTTCCCTATACCACACTGCTATCTCTCAGGGTCCCGGGGGCTGTCTCAGGAGGATGGGCACCCCACTAGGTCAGCGTGCTCCATCCCATTTGGTCTGGTAGGTAATGTGGAGTGTGCTGTCGGAAGTGTGTGTTGTAGCCTCACTCAGGCTGGGGCAGGGTAGGCAGACCCTGAGGATGTAAGTGAGCTCACCGCTCTACCTGGAGCTCCCCCAGACTTTGTGGAGAGCCCATCTGCTCCCACACCCAGTCAACATAGTTGGAGACCTTAGTGTAGACCCCATAGACCTGCTTGCTGCCACACTCTTCAGGTCCCCCCCAGGACACCAGGCCTTGAGCCACCCAGCGCTGGCTCGGGTCATCAAGGATGACAAAGGCTCCCCCACTATCTCCAAGGCAGGTGTCCTTGCCGCCCTCGTAGTAACCGGCACAGAACATGTTCTCCGTGACACTGTAGTTGCCCGAGCGGGACTCGTAGCTGGTTTTGCACTCGGCATGTGGCACCACAGGCAACTTGACGTACTGTAGGACATCTGACAAGGTTCGTGTGCCGCTGCTGATGATCTCATCCACCGTCACGTTGGGATTGGAGATGCCCCAGCCGGCCACCAGGCCCAGCATGTGAGGAGCCGGGCCTTCAGGTTCCAGCCTTGGCAGACAGACAGGCATGACGTGGGGCCCCAGGGGCACAGGCTCCTGCAGCTGCACCAGAGCTATGTCATGGTTGTAGCTCTGAATGTTGAAGTCTGGGTGGAGCACCACGCGGGCAGCCGAGCTGTTGACCGCCCCTGATTTGTCCCGTACATCGTGCAGGCCCAGGTAGACGGTGACGTGCTCCTTGGAGACTGGTATGACCGTGTTGTCTCTACGCTGAGAGCACAACACATGAGCTGCTGTGAGTATCCAGGACTCGGAGAGCAGGGCCCCACTCCCAAACCACTTGTCATTGGGTACCCTTGAGGTGTCCTCCACCACTATCAGGGCCTGCCACGGGAAGAGACCAGGCTCAGCATTCCGGCCCCCGATGATCCGCTTGACAAGGTTTGGCAGGGAGCGGGAGGGCTGACCACACACTGCAAGGAGAAGGAGGAAGCAGGGACAAGAGACAGAGACTGGTCAGGTCAGTCATATGAAAGGAGCCACTAAGAGAAATTCACATCTCCCCCAGCATAGATTATGCCACCTTGGAACCCTAACCTGCCTGGGTCATGCTGGCCTGGGAGAGAGATGCCCGGGCTCTTTTTGGGTCTAAGTCTCTCTAGTCTGGCCTATCTCCAGTCTGCTCCTTCTGTAGCCGGGTCTTCTCAGGATCAGACCATTTCATCAGGGGGTCTTCTCCTTCCTGAACCACTTGTGACTAAGATCGCTTTTGGTCTGAATCATCTATAGCTAGGCCTATCCCTAGCAGTGGTCATTTTTCTTTTTTCCCTAGAAAGGCAAGTCTTGTCCCAGAAGTGGTTCATGCTTTGGGCACTTAGGAAAAAACCACCTGTGGCTAACTAGGGAACATCTGAAAACTTTTCTCTCCATGTTCATGAGCATGGAGAGATGGAAGGAACCTAAAAAATCACCTAGCAGGTGACAGCCAACACTGGGCTGGAAACTAAGATACTAGGAGTTCTGACCTTGTTTTTCTCTTCTGTTACCCATGCAATTCTGAATCAGTAAATCTTTCCATTTTTTTTGTCTGCCAAATAAGACAGTTGGTGAGGACAATCTCCAAGAATCCTTCAAATTCCAAATTCCTTTGATTTTTATGTTATTTTCCCTAGCCACTATCATTTTATAGGTGAGTAAAATTCTCCAGAGGTTACATGACTAGCCCAAGGTGACATGCTATGAATAGCAGGGGCTTAACTAGATTCTAAAAAAGATGGATTGCTCTGTATTCCATACTACCTTGTTACATATCAAGACCATTGTCATGGGTCCTCAAATTTTTTTCTGCTCCGTCCAAAATGATTCATGCTATCAATTGGTACCCAAAGATTAAGGCCTAGGGCATCCAGCATTGGGGAAAGGTGGCATAATCTATGAGCAATGATGCATGGGCCCTGCCCTGCTTTGGGCCACTCATCATTGCATCCAGGAGCCATGTAGTACCTTAAGGGGAAGGAGAAAGGTCTGAGCAAACTTCTTTCCACTGAGTTGCACCCTGAGCATGAACATGCACCACCAGCCTCCTGCAGCCAAATGCCTCTGGCCCATGAACAGGTCTTCAGTTCCAGCCCCTTGCTGGCTAAGAACAAGCTCCCATGGGCCCTTCCCAGGCTTTCTTGGGCCTGGGAGGTAAACCTGGTGTGAGCATGGACTTCCTCCTAGTTGCAAATGGCCAAGCTACATTCCTTGACCTGGATGTTTTCAATAGCTTTTTAGAGACCATGAAGCATTTGTTTTCTCGGCAACCTAATGCTGTTCATATTCTCTTCTTCCTGATTCCAAACACTTCTTGCACGATCCTGGGATATCCTGTAATTCATTCCAGGTCAGATGTGAATTGGCCTTTGTAATTCTCTGTGGCCTGGCCTTTCAAAGTTGAGGGCCAGCATCCCAATTACAAGCAGTAACCAGGTCTGTGACTGGCTGTACACAACAACTCGTTTCATGCTGCAAGGCCCTTATCTGGTGAGGGACACGTCTCTGTGGCTCAATCCTTGGTCACAACAAAGCCAGGGCTCAATGGTGCCTTTCTTCAACCAAGGTGCCAGTAACCATACCAGGTCACAGAAGATTGGAGCTGGAGACATTTTGGAGAACAGCTAATTTACAGATGGAAAAATGAAGCTTCAGAGAAGGCAAGTGACTTACTCAAAAGTTGCTAGTGGCAGAGCCAGAACTGGAACCTGTTTCTCTTTACTCTAGCTGTACATCGCCACTAAAATCAGTTTATCTCCTTGATGTGTTCTTGTTCTTTCAAGAGGTTGAATGATGCAGCCAGCCTTTGGGAGAGCTTACTAAAATGGGGTTATTCTTACTGGCCACTACCACACTCCCCAATTTTTCCTGGGACAAAAGAATCTTCTTGAAATGTTATAGTTTGACTGTACTGAAGCCAGATTTGGGCTATAGAAGACAGTGGGTACTGAGGGAGAGTACTTAAAACAAAAATTTGATACTCTAGGATTCTGGGTTCATGAGGAGGTCATGACACATGACCATAGTCAAAGAATATCCCAACATCACCTGTGTTGACATCAGAAGTCTTGGGTTCATCTTCCAGCCCTGCCCCTAACTTTCTGGGGGCAGCCTTGTACAAATCACTACACCATTCTTATTTGTAGTTTTCTCATTTGTATAATAAGAGGGCAAATATTTGCCTAGCAGACCCTCTAGAAAGATAGGCATTATGACAATAGATGAAATGTTTTTCTCTATCCTGGCTTACATTGGTTTAATCTCAGTGTTATTTAGAAATTTCTGGCCTAGCCCAATGATACAACATTATTCTTCCCAACATGGGGTATTAAAATAATTCCATGACTCATTATATCCAGGATGTTTTGTACAGAAACAGAGGATATTGGCCATTAAGAGTCATAGACCAACAGGTCAAGGCTGCGGTGGCCGGGAGTATGCTACTGCACTCTAGTCTGGGTGACAGAGCAAGACTCCAACTCAAAAAAACAAAAAGAGACATAGAATGTTGTAGAACTCCCAGTCCTGCTCCCTCACTTCTGAGGAGGGATGAAATCCCAGCCCCCCCGAGAGGTGAGATTATTTACCACAGACCACAGCTAGGAGATGGCAGCACCAAGATTAGAACCCAAGTGTCTGACTCCCAGCCCAGAGCTGCTTCTTCTTCCAGAAGCTGCAACATGGCTTCCCATGATGGAACTCACCCTTAGTTTTCTTTGGCTCACATATTACTTTAACATAATGGGAGTTTGATCCACTGGTTTGCCACAGTTCCAACATTCCCTTCTTCTTTGAGTCTTCCCTGCCTGAAGTCCTTAGGTGTGCTTATGAGCAAGCCTAATTGAGGTGAGTGGGATCAGCAGAGTGTGGGTGGGATGACCTTACCCTTATTTCACCTCCTCACGAGTTTTTTCTTAGCGTAAAGACTTCTTTATGTGAAGTCTTCCTGGTCAGTTTTCACCCTTTCACTCTTGGACAACCAGCTGTAGTTACTTCCTACTTCTGTGGGATCCCATAGTGCCTGTGATGGCCCTAAAATGGTTCCCAAACACTAACAAGTTCTTCACTTCTTAAGGATTAGTGGTAGACAACTTGATAAGCTTTCCATTTTACTGTCTAATCTAATATGGCGAAGTCTACTGAGAGAATATGGAGGGTTGCTGGAGTGTACCATTAATATAATACCCTATCTCAGTTTACCCAGTGCTCAAATTCAGTAAAATAAAATACAAATGCTGCCCAATTCTTAACCATATTGCAAAGCCCCTGCTGTTTGTGCAAACATGCAGATGGAATTAGGACACTTAATTTTCCATGTTTCTCGGGGCTACCTTGAGTGGTTATATCATTTAACTGCTGCTATTCTTGCTTTTTAAAAAAAGGGTAAATCACTGTGCAAAGATCCCCCACATCTGTATGCAGAGTGACATTTGCTGTTATTATACAATTTTTTTTCCAGTTTAAAGTGGAGTCAGTAGGTAAACCATGGGGAAGACAGCGATCAGAAAGACTTGAACACATTGCTCTGTGGAGGAACTCTTACTCTGTTCTATAATTATTTGTTGTTTGTGTTATGTTGTCCCCTCCTTGATTTCCCTCTCCTTTGACTTCTCCGGCACAACAGCAGGTACACACACAAACTGTGTTAGATGAGAAAACCTGGTGGCAAGAGAGCAGAACTGGACAGAGTGGAGACAGGATGGCTCTTGGAAAGAAGAATAGAGCAGGCAGAATACAGAGGCTGGTTGGTTTGAGAAGGTGTGAAGCAGGACTTCTCTAACCTTTAACTTTTCAAAGATACCTCTTAAAAAGCAATCAAAGCATCATCTCTTTGTTAGCAGTCAGAGGACCTGGGGCCCTATGTCCTTGGATGGGAAACCTTGAGGCAGAGGATTTGGAGGGTGAGATACCTGGAAGGCAGGTAGGCAGGCTTCTCTCCAGTGCTTCGTTCATCCAGACTCCTTGGGCAGAACAGGCATATGTACCTGGGTGGGTGAAAGAAGGTTGGAGAAGAGGGAAAGGATCGTTGATTTAGAGAACATGGAAAATAGGTATGGGTCCTTAATTCCTCTACTCTGGGTCATTGCAGTAGTCTTCCAGATGGTCTCTCTGATGCCATTCTCTCTGAGCCAGCCTCTCTGCAACCTGAAAAATCTTTCTAAACTGGAAATCTGACTGTGTTCCTCCTCAGCTCAGAATTACCAGTGACTTCCCATTGTCCTAAAAAATAGCTGGGCTCGGTGGCTCAGCCTGTAATCCCGCGCCTTTGAGAGGCTGAGGTGAGTGGATTGCTTGAGCCTGCGGGTTTGTGACCCACCTGGGCAACTTGGCGAGACCTCACCTCTACAATAAATCAAAAATTAGCCAGGCGTGGTAGCACGCGCCTGTAGTTCCAGCTAATTGGAAGGCTGAGGCGGAAGGATCGCCGGAGTCCAGCAGGTTGAGGGGCCACTGCACTCCAGTCTGGGCGACAGTGAGACTCCAACTCAAAATAAATAAATAAATAAATAAATAAATAAATAAATAAAAGTAATGTAGATACACTGAATAATTTTAAATCTGGGTAAAAGTTTTTATCATTAAAATGTCATAGATAGATCTCTGTATGGATTCATTTCAAAGGCACCATTCCCAGTAAAAAAATTAAAACCTCAAAGCTCAAACTCAAATGATCACATTTAGATGAACAAGGGAAAACCTTTGTTTTGTTTTTGAGTCGTAGTTTCACTCTGACACCCAGGCTGGAGTGCAGTGGCACAGTCACAGGTACTGCAGCCCTCAGCCTGCTGGGTTCAGGCCATTCTTCCACCTCAGCCTTCCAAGTACCTGGAACTACATGCACGTGCCACCACGTACAGCTAAATTTTTTGGTTTATTGTAGAGATGAGGTCTCACCAAGTTGCCCGGGCTTGTCTCGAGTCCCTGGGCTCAGGTAATCCCCTTGCTTCCACCTTCCTAAGTGCAGGGATTACAGGCATGAGCCACTGCACCTGGCCACAAAAAGGGAAAACTTTTGAGACAGAAAACAAATCAGTGATTGCTAGATGTTAGAGGTAGGAGTATCTGACTACAGAGATCAGCATGAGACAATTCTGAAGAGCATGAATCTGTATATTCATTAAAGCCCCCAGAATTGTATACCAAACAGATGAAGACAATTGTATGTAAACTTATAATAATGAAATGAAACAAATGGTAACCAATAAAATAATGGCAGTAAAATCTTTAGTTTTAAATTCAGTAGTAAGGCGAGCTCATAGATTGTATACCAAAGAGGTGAATACAACTGTGGTAAAATAATAATAAAGAAACAAAAATAACGGTAACTCATAAAATAATGCAATAAAATCTATAGTTTTCAATCCAGTAGTGGGGGGAGAAAGAATGGAAAAGTTAATTTAAGGTGAGACAGAAAATGATAAAAAGGAAACCAATAAAAGACCTTATAAATAGAAAACACAAAATAAAATAGTGGTAGTGGTAAAATTGTTCCTCAACTGTGCACCATTGTAAGATATGTATATACATATGTATATAAATAAATATATATATATATATTTATTTATTTATTTTGGTGACAACTTCTTAAATAGCCCAGAAATTATCAGTTGTAGTTTTCATATGTGTCTCCCTCAGCATGTAATAAGGGGTTCTTCTGTATTTCCCTTTCTGTATATGTATATTAGTATATATATTATATGTATATTAATTGAATCTTCCTGATAAGGTAGGTACTTGTTATTATCAATATTTTCCACATGACAAAAGTAAGATATATAAAACTTAAGTGGCTAGTCCAAATCACAAAACTAGTAAAGGCTGAAACTGAGTTTTGAAAATAGAAAAAAGTACAAGTATTTCAGAAATAACAATAAATGTAAATGACTTAAATTCTATCACATTGGATTTTTAAAAAAAATATAGCTAAGAGACATCTAAATTACATGCAAAATTACATGAAAAGGCAAAAAAGTAGAAAGATTAAAAACATTCTATGAATAAAATAACTAACTAAAAAGTATAAAATAAAAAACCTGAACTCATGGCAGTACTAGTATCAAATTAAAATTTAATTTTAATTTTAATAATTATTAAGGGTAAAGAGGAACATTACATAAGTATAAAATAATAATCCAATAAAAAGTTATAAAAAAGAGGAGAGAGGGATTAATTCCCTCACAGATGTTAAGAATTGTTCATGGAGCAAGTAGCATTGAGTTATTCCTCAAAGAATGATCTGAATATCAGGATAGATATGAGTGAAGGAAGAATTAAGGAAATGCAAGCCAGCATTATTTAATGAGCATGAAGAGATATCTCCACGTGAGTAAGTATATTTGTGTTTTGAAAAGTTGACAGTGTTATCCATCTGTTAGATTGCCTGCATTGGGCAGAAATTACAGACTGGAAGACCATTTAGGAGGTTTGAAATGTTCTGGGTAAATGGACATGTGACCTATGAGCTCAATTTTCTTTTTTCTCCCAAGATAATCATTCACTGTGTGTGAGCAGGGATGCAGAATAGACAGTGTGGAGAAAAGAACATAAGAATGGCACAAGAGATAAAACCCTTGCCAGTCTTTTCTCTTCTTTGTCATGGATGTGACCACCCACTTCCCAAACACAGTAATTCATAGGACAAAAGGGAAATAAAGAATAACCCCTTATAACACAATGAGGGAGACACGTAAGAAAACGACAACTGAGAATGTGTGGGCTATTTAAGAAGTTGGCACAGAATTAGATTCAGATTGGAAGGCTGAGCTGATAGGCCCTTGGAGCTGGAGGACAATTTAGAATATAGTCAGGAGACAAATTCAGGGATGCTAGCAAGATGGTCCTGGAAACAGACCCAATCACACATAAAAGAAAGGCAAAATTCTTGTCTTCATGCCTGACAGTGACAGCTGCCTGGGGAGTAAAATTTATCCTATCGCTGTTTCTCTGTGAGAATTAGAAAATAGTAAAAATCATACATTAGATAATATTAAAAAACAAATAAATATCCAATTTTGAGGACAATATAGTTAGGGCATGAAGAATACTTGAATCATTTGCTTCAGTTTTTCTCCTTTTATTATTTTTATTTTTATTTTTTTAATTTTTTTGAGTCAGGGTCTTGCCTGTTGCCCAGGCTGGAGTGCAGTAGCACAGCTATGGTCTACCACAGCCTCAACCTCCTAGGCTCAGGTGATTATTCCGCCTCAGTCTCTCACATAGCTGGGACTACAGGCATGCACGACTGTGCCTGGCTAATTTGTTTTTTATTTTACATTTTTTGTAGAGACAAGGTCACACTATGTTACCCAGGCTGGTCTCAAATTCCTAGGCTTAAGTGATCCTCCTGCTTTGGCCTCCCAAAGTGCTGGAATTACCATGCCCAACTTTGTTTCTGTTTTTAATAAATAAAATATTGGGAAAATTTGAACTAACAAAAATTGAGTTATTTTGCCTAGAATGCTAGGTTAAACACATTAAATGTTCAACAAACTCATTAAAAGTTTAACACAAAAAGCAGACACAAATCAAGAAGAGGATACCAATAACAAGCATAATGCCGGCCAGGGAAAAAGACTGAGTTATAAACGTCTTAAAAATATTCTGACTGGCTCAATTTTGTATCCATGCAGTGCTGACACACAATGAGAATTTGGCAAATATTTGTTGAATGAGTGAATAAAAAGTAATTTAGAAGGCGATAGGAAAGGCTCAAGGAGAAAACGCAATTGATTTTTGAAATGGAAGCTTAAGCCCTCCTTTCCATAAACAAGTTAAATGAAGAACTGAAGAACTATGTAAACAAGGGGTAAGCGGTGGCCCCAAATTATCTGAACTTTCAAAAAGTCTTGAGATGTTCCTCATGAAAGAGTATTAAAAAGGTAAGGAAACAAAAGCATCTCCAATGGGTTGGCCAAGAAGGAAGAATTATTTATTTGGCCCAAACTCTCCCCTGGATGTTCCTTTCCCTAATGTATCCCTTGAGCCTGATGAGAATTCTTGTGAAAATATCCTCCTAAAGACTCAAAAAGAAACCCAATACACTAAGAGCAAGGCAATGCAGACTGCTCAAACTCAACTGCATACCATATAGATCAGTTGATATGCTGCCAAGCGTTACTAAAGAGAAAAATGCTAATTTTTTAAACTTTAAAGATGTGGGGCACAATTCAGGATTAAGAATACAAGTGGACATTGTATAGGTAAAGTTTTGGCCTTCCTTTAGTCCCCATTTTGCCTGGTTTGCGATCAGGCAAACAGTGCTATTTTAAAAAGGGGTTACTGGGGTTATCTTTGTTATTTTTGTCACTCTTGTACCTACCTGGCACACAGTGGATGCTCAAAAAAGTGTTGAATGAATGAGTGAATCTTAATAGTTAGGTAACAATGGTGCCTACTCTAATGTATCAGTCAGAAGCGATAGCAAAACAAAAACAGTGTCCGAGAACCTGGCATAGTTACTGGACTACATCTCTGGCTGAAGAAGAGATGCATTCTATGACTAGTCATGCCAAGTACTTCTAACAGGTGGACAGAAGACCCCATGACTCCACTAAGATCAAACAAAAAGTAGCCCTGAAAGATTCTGGATAAAAGAATCACTACTTTACAAAGACCAAACAAACAAATCTTTGTCCAGAAGCTTACTGATTGATAAAATGGATTACCACAAAGATACTGAGTAAGTCAGGCTGATTTTTTAAAGGTGATAATGAATTTCTTAAGGATATTCCATTATGGCCTCCACTGAAATAGTCACTTTACTTTATGAGGACCAAAGTTGGGACTGAATTAATTATGGTAATTTAGAAGTATCTATGCAAGAGGAGGACTGTCTGTATGAATAAGTAAGTGTCTCCTAGTAACATTTTCTGATGAATAAATCAGCTTAAAATTGGAAATCTGTGTCCTCTGGTAATTTCTTCTAAGCCTTCTTTCCTGTGAAATCTCTTTTCAAAATTAACACACCTAGAAGACATTCATTAAACATTTGTTGAATGGATGAATTTTGATGTGACATTGAGATAATACTTTAGGTTTAGTATTACTATAAAATAGTACCTGATGCACATTTTTCATAAGCAAATGTTTTGCAATAATTATAGGACTGAAATGAAATTTAACACTTGGGTTGAGGTTACAAAGACAGGCCTACAGTGAGTTAGGGTTCTGCTGCATGTACCCACAATTCTCACCTTAGTTTTCTGGTTTTTTTTTTCCTTTTAAGGCATAAATACAACATGTGTAATGTGTGCCAAATTGAAATTAGAGACAGTTTAAGAAAGGAAGTAATAAAATTGGTGAAAAATACAACATCCTGCTAATTGAGAATATGTAAAAGAATTAGTTAAAAAGGCTGGAGACATCATTGAAGGTAATAAAATCATAAAATTTTGTATATAGATGGTAGCAAATATGGTATTATTAAGAAAACGTTGAAATACTAAAATAAGGGGTGCACTCTTTGAATCTTGAGAGTTTATATTCTAGCACCACACCAAGAAATTTCAACTTTTCAAAGTGAGAAGTAATTTGTATAACTCATTGTCAACTTGGCAATAGTAATAAAAAAATCAGAAGAAATTTATAGTAAATTCATGTTCAGGAGAGCCATAGGAATGTCAAAAATCAGTTGTTCCTCGAATATAGCCCATTTCTCCATTAATAGAGACAGAATACAGGACTTAAACACACCATGAGCCAGCTCTGTGAAGGATATGGAAAGCCTGAATGTCATATCAAGTCAAACAGTTTTAGAGCTGAATGCCCTATGAAACCACACAGTACAATGTTCTCATTTTACATAATGAGAAAACTGAGACCCAAAGAGATTAAGTGTCTTGCCTGAGGTCACACAACTACAAAAGGCAGAAATTTGCTAAAATCTAGACTCTGAGTCTCCAGTTCTAAGTTCTTTCAACTACACGTAGACTTTTCCAAAGCATGAGAATACAAAGAAGAAAAAGCAGATACACAGGTACTGAACTTTCAGACAAACATTATTTCTGTCCTCTGAACATTAGCACTAAAATCTTTGATTTCCTGTGATATCATTTTATTTTAGCAAAAACAGATAGACTGGAGTAATGCGACTGTCATGTACCCACCAGCCACCTTCAATAATTACCTCATGCCCAATCTTGTTTTATTTATTCCCTACATAATCCCACCTCCTTCCACAATAAAATTTTGGAGCAAACCCAAGAGCACATTCATATCAGTATGTGTCTCTAAATGTAACTACAACACCATTACCACACCTAAGTGATTACGAATAATTATTTAACATCACTGTTAAAGTCAGTGTTCAAATTTCCAGTTGTCCCATATGTGTCACAGTTTTTTTTTAAAATTCTTTGTTTTGAATCAAGAATAATTTTCTATCCTAGGCAACAAAGTGAGATCTTATCTCTACAAAAAAAGAAAAAAAGAAAGAAAATTAGCTGGGCTTGGTGGCACATGCCTATAGTCTCAGTTACTCAGGAGGTTGAGGCTGCAAAGAGCTGTGATCATGCCACTGCACTGCAGCCCGGGTAACAGAGTCAGACTCCGTCTTAAAAAAAAAAGAATTTAAATTTTAAAGAATTATTGAGAACACAGACACAAAATAAGCTGTAGTGATGAAAGTCACACTAGAATTGACCTTTGACATTGCACCTTGAAGAATGGGGGGGAGTGCATTATCATAAGGGTTTGTGAATAAGATCATTAGTTCTATATAATCACATTAATGACCCAATGTAATGTACAGAAGAGTATTCTAACAGTGGTGACTTTATGATTTAAAATACCAGTGGCCATGAGGATGACAATGCTTACATGCACCAAATTATCACTTACATCCATACATCCAAATGACCCTGGGCCAGGTGCCACAGAGAGAGAATAAAACAGACCTTGCCCTGTCACTGCATGAAAACACATGCTGATCATGGCGGGGATTAGATAGGGAGTACTGTAGGGTAGCTCTGTAGGGGAAAACCAGCTGAGCCTAGAGTCAGGGGGCTGAAATTCCAGCCTAGGTTCAGCCAGAATGCAGCCCTACACAAATATGCTGAGCTTTCTGGGTGTCAGGCTCCTTATCGATATAAAAAGGCTAGGCTGGGAGCTGTGGCTCACACCTGTAATGCCAGCACTTTGGGAGGCCAAGGCAAAAGGATCACTGGAGCCCAGTAGTTCGAAACCATTCTAGGCAACGTAGCGAGACCTCATCTTTACAAAGAATCAAAAACAACAACAACAACAAATTTAGCTGAGCATAGTAGTTCATGCCTATAGTCTCAGCTCCTTGGAAGGCTGAGGCAGAAGGATTGCCTGTGCCTCAGAAGGATAAGGCTGCAGTGAGCTGTGATCTTGCCACTGGACCCCAGCCTGGACAGAGTGAGACTCCCACTCAAAAAAAAAAAAAGCTGCTGAAGTGGCCTCCTCTTCCACATCTAGCAGTCAGTGATTCTAAATATAGTCAACCCACGCTTATCTAACATGCAGAACTTCAGGGATTCCATTTCATTACGGAATTAAATGTTGAAACACCACGTCATGCGTCACACAGTTTCTGAAAAACACAATCTCCAAGCCGTGATGTTGCTACTTCTCTTGAGATTTTGTCTGATGACAGGGCTCTTTGACAATCCAATTGGCTGCCACAGAGGGCAGCATTTGGGAGAAGTGGTGAGTAAGCAAAGAGCTACCTAGGTTCAGCACAGTTGACCCCTGGAACAAAGGGCTGCAGAACTCACCGAATATCTGTAGCACGCACCTAAGGGTACCACATCGAGAAAGACTGGCAATCCCTGTAGGCTGGTCAGATGCAGCAATGACAAACACAGCATGCTCCCATTTGAGTTTCAGACAAATGATGAATAATTTTATACTAAGACTTTATAGGCTAAAATTTCATATTAATAATGTTTGTTGTTTAAACATGATTCAAATTTAACTGTATATAATGTTTTTTTTTTTTCTGGCAATCCTAACCTTCTGACATGCATACACACACACACACACACACACACACACACACACACACACGCATCCCAGAATCACGCCTAGGTTTAGGTTTTCTTTTTCTTTCCTTTTTTGAGTAAGAGTCTCACTCTGTCACCCGGTCACCAAGGCTGAAGTGCAGTGGCACACTCATGGCCACCTCAGCCTCGACCTGCTGGGCTCAGGTGATCCTTCTGCCTCTGCCTTTCAAGTAGCTGGAACTATAGGCACGTGCCACTATGCCTGGCTAATTTTTTTATTTATTGTAGAGTCAAGGTTTTGCCATTTTGCCCAGGCTGGTCTCTAACCCCTGAGATCAAGCAATCTTCTCACCTCTGCTTCCCAAGGGGCTGGGTTACAGGCGTGAGTCACCGTGCCTCATCTCAAGGTTTCCATAGTTTGACACTAGCTAGAGAAATGTGACAAACATTAGGGCTGTTATTTGGGAAAAAGCAAATATATTCCTGAATGGTACAGATTATCTGTAATTAAAATAAAATATTTTCCCTTAATTTATTCATTTTACCCCAAATTCAAAATTCATATGGATAATGGCACATGGAACTTTATTTTAACCCAAGTTAGTTACTTAGTTTATTACTTAATTCATAACAGTTTCTTCAGAGAGAAACTAAATAGTTTCTTTTTGACAAATAGCTCTTGCGTGGGTGATATGCTGGCATTATTTAATGTACTCCTCACAAGATGATGATTAAACTTTATTTGATCGACAAAGAAGTTGACGCTCTGAAAGGCTATGCTATTTTTCTCAGAGTCACAAAGCTACTCCATGGCAGAACTGAAACTGAAGAAAGAACCCAAGGACTCCACATCTATCCCACCACCTCCCACCATCTCCCTTCCCTCAGTTCCAATGTGACCAGATATTAAACAATCAGCATGTTAACAATTACAGCTTACTGAGTGTTAATTCTGTGCCAGACACAGTGCTGAGTGGTTTATATACACTGTATTATTTAATCCTTAAAGTGAGATGTTAATTGTAACCCATTTTATCCATGGGGGCTGGGAAACTGAGGCTCAGAGAGGTTCAGTAAATCATTCACAGATCATCAGCTGGTAATTGAAAAAGCAATATTTACATACAAGTCCGGATGCCCCACTTCCCAACCCCCACCAAAGCCAAATTTCATCACTATGCTGGAGTTACTATATGGTGTACTTATCATTTTTCAGGACAGAAGCCATTGCAGTAACATGGAAGGAAAATAAGATGTAATGACCACCATGTAGTAGATCCCTTATATGGATTATTTTATTTAATCTTTGAAATAACCAGAGAGGTAGGTAGTCATTAAACAAAAGTTATCATATGCCTACTATGTGCCAGGTCCTGAGTTCTAACCACTGGGGGTACAACAATGAACAAATAGTGTACGATTTCCCATCTTCCATGGTGCTTTCATTCCAGTGGGGGAGATAGGTGGGATAAGCAAAACAAACAAATGAAAAAGATAGAGTATTTGGAGACTGGTGAGTATGAAGGAGAAAAAGCAGAAGAGGATATGAGGAGTGGGTATGGCAGAGAGATCACTGGCCATTTCAGAAAGGGTGCCTCAGGAAAGTTTTACTGAGAAGACAATAAGAGAGGGGACCCCTCAATGAACATAATTACCTTTTGGAAAGTGGGCTCCTTGTAGTACAGGCTTCCTCCACTAGGTAAGTGTTCTAGGAACCCATCGACATCCCTGTACTAGCTAGCGTTGTTGTGAGAGGCTGTGTTTGGCTTCAGTGAATTGTTTTTTAGAGATTCTTTTATTGCATTTGCCCATTTCATGATGAGTGATTTGTGAGCACACTTGCCTACACTGTGCAGAGTGTTCAGCAGTTTTTGACCAAAAAAGCAGGACCCCGTGCCCACTCTCCCTATTTACCCAATCTCAACCCAAGCAACTCTTTTTGTCGTTTGCTCAGATGAAAAAGTCCTCAAAGGGAAACTGCCAATATGAAAGAGGTGAAACTAAAAATGACAGAAGCACTAAAAGGCATCAACATTGACAAGTTCAAAAACTATTTTTGAGCAGTGAAAAAGCATCTCAATAGGTATATTGCATCAAACAGAGAGCACTTCGAAGGTGACTGACATTTGAACATGGAAGAGTAAATACACAATATTTTGAAAAATGAATTCTGGGTTTTTTGGGTCCTCCCCTCATATGCGGGGTATTGTTTGGACATAGACTGTTTCTTCCCCTCCCTCAAGGAGCAGCCTCTGGCTAAGGCTGGCAATGACTCATGGGAAGCAGGTAACCAAACAAAGTTGAAAGCAATGTAGTTATCACTCTCAATCAGTGTAACTGTAGACACCGTATAGCAATTCAACTAATTAACTTGATTATAAGCTGCTTGCTGTACTACACCAAGACACGGATTTTTCACCTACCTGCCACCTTCAGTGCCTCCTGTAAGATAGACCAATGTCTTTCCCTGCTGGACCTTGGGGTGACTTCTTTGGAATAGGTAAATGTGATGCGTAAGCCCCCACAGATTTGGGTTCACCGCATTATACAATATTTGAGTCAGAACTGATGTAAATAAGGGAACAAGTCATGTGCCTGTCCAGGGAACATTCTAGGCAGTACAAACAGCACATGCACAGACCTGGAAGATATCTGGAATACTGAAGAATAAGAAGGACACTGGCTGGAAAAAAGTGATCATGAGAGGGACTGCCAAGACACAGGTAGGAGAGGGTGTGTGTGGGTAGGGGGCTAAGAACAGTGGGGGACAGAAATCAAATGGTATAGGGTCTTTTAGGGCATAGTGAGACTTTGGCTTTGATCGAAATGAAATGGGAAGCTTTTATAGACTTTTGGGCAAATAAATGGCATAGCTGACTTACTTTTTTTTTTTTTTTGAAGAGCAGACCCAAGGACTCCACATCTATCCCACTAGCTCCTACCATCCCACTACCTCCCACTCCACCAGGGTTTCACTATGTCACCCAGGCTGGAGTGCAGTGGCACAATCATGGCTTGCTGCAGCCTCAAACTCCTGGGTTCAAGCGATCCTCCTGCCTCAGCCTCCTACGTAGTTGCAACTTCAGGCATGTTCCACAACACCAAACTAATTTTTATTTTTATTTTTTTGTGGAGAAGAGGTCTTACTTTGTTGCCCTTGTTTGTCTCAAACTCCTGGGCTCAAGTGAACCTCCTGCTTCAACCTCCAAAGTACTGGGATTATAGCTGTGAGCCACCATGCCCAGTCTTGACTTACTTTTTAATAGTTATACCACATTGGTAATAGACTGAACCGAGGTGGTGGTAGGGGCACGGGGGCAAAGGGAACCAAACAGGAAACCATCGCAACAACCCAGGTGATGGTGACAATGACTGGGACAAGGCTGGTGGTATATAGGTGAAGAGAAGTTCTGGGATTCTGAATATATTTTGAAGATAAAGGCGACATAATTTGCTAATAGAGCAGATGCAGAATTGTGACGATTTAATCTTCACTTTACAGAGGAGGAAACTGAGGCTCAGGAAGCTTAAGCAAAGTTCTCATTAACACAGATAGAATAAACGGCAGCAGTGGAATGTAAACGCTGATCTGCCTAAAACGCATGATTTTTCATCACATTTTCATTGTTCCCTAAGCACATATGGAAAACAATTTACATTTTCTTTAAATATGCAGTGACACTTCAACAAATATGAATGTAAGAAGACCACAGCTTCCAAAAGGGTTATGTCTCAAAGTCTGTAAGGCAGCTATTTAAAACTCGGAGCGCCTTCCCCTCCCCCCTTCCAGAAACACTCTTAAAAATGGTCATCAGTTTCCAGGTCAACCCATAAAAGTCTGTGTAACCCATATTCTAGCTGAATCACCGCAGATACTTTTAATTAAAAATAGAGTAGAAACCAAGGATGTTGCCATATTAATAATGAATGAACACAAAACTAATAGGAAATATATTCTTGTTTATTTTTTAATAAAGCTTTGGGAGGTAGAGGCATTGTACTAAGACAGATCAGAAGGTAATAGAGACATTGTGAAGACCTGACAGAGTCGTCTAGAAATTTTTAAACACATTACATATGGATACTATCGGTGCTATTATGACAATGTCACTTTTAAACATTTTTGGGTTTTCTTTTCTTGCATACAGATGTCAGCTTGCATATATGAATCATAACTGGGTCTGTCTCTTTGCAATCAGATTAAAAAGATACAAGAGAAAAGGGAGGAAAAAGAACAAGAAAACAGATCAGTATTCACCCCACTGGCTGAGTTAACTGGAAAAGTTACAAGAGAAAAGAGGAGACTGATATGCTTTTGTGTTTCTGAAAAGAGGTACTGATTTAAGACATAGTTAACTAAGGGAAAATAAGAAATGGCCAGGAGAATGCTGTGAAGGCCAGTGAGGACAGGATTTCAAATCAGAGAATTCCTTGCACTTGTCACCACCTGACATAACCATTTGGTTACTGTCATAAAAAGCTTTGGGGAAGCCCAGAGCCCAGAGTACCACTGGAACATAGTGGTGATGGTGCCACTATAGGCTGAGTTCTGAAGAAGGATAGGAGTTAGCCAGCAGAAGGGGACTTCTAGGCAGGGGAGGAAGTGCATGCAAAGGTCCAAAGACCAGAAGGCACAATGCTTTGACAACCTCAGGTGGGCTTTGCTGGAAGTGATGTGTAAGGAAATCAGTAGGTAAATGGTGAGACAAAAATCCTGGGCAAGAATTCAGAGATCTAATCACAATAAGCTGAAGAGCTTGGATTTGATAGAGAAGGCAACGGTGAGCTTTTGAAAAGTTTAATTAGAAGACAAACATGATCATTCTTTTCTTTTTTTAATCACTCATAAGAAGGAAGGAAGGGAGGGAGGGAGAAAGGAAGGGAGGAAAAAAGAAAGGATAAAAAGGAAGGAAGGAAGGCAGAGAGGGAAAGAGGAAGGAAGGGAAGGAAAAAATGAAGGAAGGAAGGAAACTGGAAGGAAATAAAGAAAGGAAGGAAGGAGGACGGAAAGTCAGTTAGTCTGGTAGCAGTAAAGAGAATGAATCTAAGTGCAGTGAAATTGGAGGCAAATTAAGAGACAGTTGGAGTATTACAGGTGCAATTATGAGGGCTTGAGCTAAGACAGTGGAGGAATATTTAGAGAAGAGATAAATTCGAGAGACATTAAGAAGTTAGACACCTAGGAATCAGCATCTACTGTGGAAGCTAGCAAAGCACAGCCTTGAAAATATAAGCCCTGTGGTCTTAATTCCAGAACCTTCACTTGGGACTCTTAGACAAGTTAATTAACTTTACTTGGCTGACATTGACTCATTTGTAAACTGAGGATATAATTAAGTATACTTCCAAGGGCTGTTGTATATGGAAATGCCCAATACACAGTAAGTGTTCCATAATATTAGTGACAAACTCTTGTTATTACTAGGGGAGTGTTTTAGTCAGTTTTGCAATGCTATAAAGAAATGTCTGAGGCTGGGTAATTTATAAAAGAAAGAGGTTCATTTGGCTTATGTACAAGAAGCATAGTGCCGGCATCCACTTCTGGTGAGGCCTCAGGAAGCTTAAAATCATGGAGGAAAGGGAAGGGGAGTTGGTATGGTGAAAAAGCAAACAAGGAGGGGAATGCCAGGTTCTTGCATGAAGTATCAGAGTAAGAACCCACTCATTAATCTTGAGAATGGCACCAAGCCATTCATGAGGGATCTGTCTCCATGACTCAAACACCTCTCACTAGGTCCCACTCCCAACACTGGAGCTCACATCTCAACACGAGATTTGGAGGGACAAACATCCAAACTCCAACTGGCAGCAAGGAGGGGCTTCTGGCCAGAGAAGTGGCAGGAAAAATACCAGAAGAATGAACAAAGAGGAGAAAGAAAGCAAGTTCAGTTCACGGTATCTAGAGCTGGCATTTGCTCTGAGATGTGGAGAAAGTTCCATTGGCAGCTGGGAATCCCGGCTTGGAGAACACAAAAGGCTCAAGCTGGACACATAGCAGTGACAAGGTGAAACTTGAAATCATGTCAAGATGGCTATGGGAAATGAGAAGAGCAACGAACAACAAAATGCAATAGTATTGAGAGGTGACCACTGTGACAAAGCTGGGGAAGGGAGTCTCAGAGAGGAGAGAATACCAGGATTGAAAATCATCCTGCCTTTGTGACCCACCTGGGCAACTTGGCGAGACCTCATTTCTACAATAAATCAAATATTAGCTGGGCGTGGTAGCGTGCGCCTGTAGTTCCAGTTACTTGGAAGGCTGAGGCAGAAGGATTGCCAGAGCCCAGCAGGTCGAGACTGCAGTGGCCGGGAGCGGCCGCTGCACTCCAGTCTGGGCGACAGAGTGAGACTCCAACTCAAAAAAAGAAAAAAAAAGAAAATCATCCTGCCATCAGCAGAGCATGTGACCTATTCTCCAAATGCAGAGTTACCCATCAAAGTTCTTTGTTTTGTTTTGTTTTGTTTGTTTGTTTTAATTAGAGTCTCTGTGGCCCAGGCTGGAGTGCAGTGGCACAATCACAGCTCATTGCAGCCTTGACCTCCTGGGCTCAGGCCATCCTTCTGCCTCAGTCTCCCAAGTAACTGGCATGCACCCCATACCCAGCTCATTTTTCTTTATTTTTCGTAGAGATGAAGTCTCACTAAGCTGCCCAGGTTGGTCTTGAACTTCTGGTCTCAAGCTGTCCTCCTGACTTGGCCTCCCAAAGTGCTGGGATTACAGGCATGAGCCGGGCCCAAGGTACTTTTAATTTCTGAATCTAACCATTAAACAATTAGTATATGTTCAAAGGCATTTATTTCATTACTATGCCAGCATATTTTGAATTATAATCATTCTGTATCTTATCTCATTTTACCTATTAGCTTCTGTTTACTTTGTTTTTGATACACATGGAATTTAAAAGGAAGAAAATTTAATTATTTTGAAAATTAGTCAATGATTCTCATTTTTCAGGAAATCACAGTAGTCTAAGTTCCATTATTCAGAATTAGTCAGATCTGATCATATAATGTGTGCCAAGAGAATTAAAGTGAACATTAGAATCTAATCTTAAGGCGTCCCTGGTCATTTTCAAGCATGCACAAGGTACTTACACATATAAAACAGTAATTGTAACAAAAACCTTTTTACCCACACAGGAATAGCATTTGTATCTTGAAACTTTCAACCAAGTACACATTTTGGACAGACAAAAACAAACAAACAAGATAAAGTTGTGCTAGAAAAATAGCAAATAGAGGAAAAGAGAGGGAGAGTCCAGGCTACTCTATGTATCTGTGCTCCTGCCCTCCGCTGCCCCCACCTCCCCGGAAGTTGGAAGGAGGAAGTAGGCCTAAACTGGCACATGATCTCCAGACACTGGGCATTTCCAGCTAACAGCTGGGATTTGGGGCTAGGAGGTTGTGAGAAGACTCCTGGGAAAAACCATAGTGAGGCACATGAGAACTGATATCAGCCCTGGGGACAAGGATTTTGAACAAAATTCATTCACTCTTCTCTTGAGAAACAGTCTTGGCAAGCTCATCCAGCCATGATCGTTGTGTAAAAAGAAGATGGCCAGAAGCACGAAGTGGACATCAGACACCCAGGGACACAGAGCAAGCAGAGGGTGCAAGATGATAGAGAAAGAGGCTCAAGGGTACCTCGCTTCCTTGTCTTGCTTTTTGTTGTTGCTGTTTTGTTTTTAATCATGGCAAAATATTCATGGGCAGGGCATGGTGGCTTAAGCTTAAAATCCCGGCACTTTGGGAGGGAGAGGTGAAAGGATTGCCTAAGCCCAGTGGTTTAAGACCAGCCTGGGTAACTTAGCGAGACTTTGTCTCTACAATAAATCAAAAAATTAGCCAAGCATCGTGGCGCATGCCTGTAGTTCCAGCTACTTGGAAGGCTGAGGTGGAAAGATCGCCTGGGACCAGCAGGTCAAAACTGCAGTAGCCTTGAGCATGCCACTGCACTCCAGCCTGGGTGACAGAATGAGACCCTGATTGAATAAAAAGAAAATCACAACACAAGATTTACTATTTTAACTATTTTCAAGTGTACAATTCAGTGGAGTTGAGTACATTGCTGCTGCCACAATCCCTCGCCAAAACATTTTTATCTTTCCAACCTGAAACTCTGTACCCACTGAACAACTCTCCACTCCTCCCTTCTTCTGGCCCCTGGACACTACCACTCAACTTTCTGTCTCTGAATTCACTACACTAGAGAGCTTACATAAGAGGAATTATACTATATTTGTCATCTGTGTGGTTGGCTTTTTTCACTTAGCACACTATCTTCAAGTTTCATTCATGTTGTAGCATTATTTCAGTACTTCATTTGGTTAAGGCTTATTATTACCCCATTGTATGAATATACCGCATTTTGTTTATCCATTTATCTGTCAATGGATATCTAGGCTGTTTCCATCTTTTGGATATTGTGAACAATGCAGCTGTGAACATTGGTATACAAATACCTGTTCACGAAAGGCAGCTTTTTAAATTTTTGCTTATACTTTTGCCTTCCCAGGCCACA
Organism: Tarsius wallacei; assembly: GCA_963574415.1. Lineage (NCBI taxonomy): Eukaryota > Metazoa > Chordata > Mammalia > Primates > Tarsiidae > Tarsius > Tarsius wallacei. The sequence goes on along the minus strand of CAUYQG010275012.1, from coordinate 23,259 downwards.
GCTGTTTATTCCAACTGACTTAGAACATTGAGAACTTTCTACTTTTAGGTGTGGTTATGCTAGCACTGTCTATTTGTCCAGGGTGTTTTGTAGAGGGTTCTTGTACTGGAGAGGATGATGGACAATTGATTTATTACACACCTAGAAGATCATTATTATTGTTATTTTTGAGTTGGAGTCTCACTTTTGTCGCCCAGGCTGGACTACAGTGGCACTCTCACAGCCACGACAGTCTTGACCTGCTGGACTCAGGCGATTCTTCCGCCTCAACCTTCCAAGTAGCTGGAACTACAGACAAACGCCACCACGCCCGGTTAGTTTTTATGATTTGTTGTAGAGATGAGGTCTCATCAAGTTGCCCAGGCTGGTCTCGAGCCCCCGGGCTCAGGCAATCCTCTTGCCTCGGCCTCCCAAGGTTCGGAATTACAGGCTGAGCCACTGCACCCAGCCAAAATCATTTTTTTTGAAGCTATACTTTCATAGTGCTATGCTCAAATTCAAGAGGAAGAAATTGAGTCAAGTACAAAAGATGTAATTGGCAAATTACAAAAGATATTTGAGCAGTAGAGTAATTTGACAAGGTTGCCAATTTTGACTCCTACTTTTCTTTTTAGAGACCACTAGTTGTTTATGCTCCTAAAAAAAAAAAAAAAGCTGATAAGTGAGGCTGAGCATTTTTTCATGTATCTGTTGGCTGTTCATATGTCTTCTTTTGGGAAGTGTCTATTCATATATCTTGCCCACTTTTTAATAGGGCTGTTTGGTATTTTTTCCTTTTAGCATGTTTGAGTTTCTTGTAGAAACTGAATGTTAGGTTTTTGTCAGAGGTACAGTGTGCAAATATTTTTTCCCATTCTGTGGGCTGTTCCCCCACTCTCTGAATGGTTTCTTTTGCTTTGCAGAAGTTTTTCAGTTTGATGAGGTCCCACTTGTCTATCTTATTTAGTGACCTATCACAGAAACAAAAAATGGAGTACCATATGTACTCGGTCATAAGTGAACCCTGAACATTTATCATAATACTACATGAAAAGGATTGGCAGCAGCAGGTCATTGCCAGGAAAGGGAGGGGGGTCATATAACACTAGTAAGGGTACTTGATTCCAAACCAGAAGAATTGAGAACCAATGGGAGGGCCCAAACTTCACCTGCATAATGACCACTTATGTACCTAACCTGAATTGTACTCTATATCTTTAAAATTAAAAATAAAAAGCAAAAAATTTAAAAAAACCTAAGAGTTACTTACAACTTTGTCCCCAAACTTTGTTTTCCTTTCTAAATTTACCCAAATTCCCACAGTCCCTCAAAATATGACTGGACACCAGCACCTATTCTTTCAAATAATGGATAGGAAGCCTCTCAAATGGGTAGAAATAACGCCCTTAAAAATTCCATTGATTTGAATGCCATTATCCAAAAATGAGATTACCAGAAAGGACAATTTTAAATTTAAATAAATGCTGCCTTAGATGGAATAACTTACTCTTGATCCTCACATTTGTAATCAATAGGGAACTCTTTGGCTGCATGTGATTTTTCAGTTTTCAGCTAAGTCAGGAATCCTAATGCAAAAATCTGCTGTTATGTGGATTTGTGAACTGTCTAGAGGGTTGTGGGCCCATTAACCAACAGATAGATTACCAAGAGACAAAAATATAATGTTTTTGTCTCCAACAGAGACATTCTTGCTCCAATATTACTCAAGTGATTTTGAGAAACGTAGTCGCTGTTTCTTTAGGCTCACATCTGGAAATTAATATAGAGACAGAGCAAGGCATTCCTCTTGGTATTAGCTCAAAATTCTAAGCAAAATTAATTACACATGCACTTTTAAAACTCTGGATTGTGGAGCTTCCAATGAGAGCATTTTAGAATGTATTCATTCAAAATCCCAGAGTGAATGTGCATAATTGGGAGTATTATTTATACAGAATATGAAGGGCTGTGGTGGCTGGGGCCAAGGTATAGACCTGTCAGTTAAATGACAGACACATTACACCCCGGCCATGACTGAAACAAGACATCCAAGCATCAACCCTTGTGTCACCACCCTGGTGCTGCAGCCAGGAAACATACATCAGGACTCTCAGACCCAAGGTGATAAATGCAAACACACTCCCACCAAGAGCTACACATCCATTCAGATCTATTACCAGCTTAACCAATTGGGACTATGGAACTGTTGGCAAAAAAGAAAAAGAAAAAGAAAAGTGATACTTCTGCCATTGAAAACTGTCAAATAAGATATTGCCAGCAATGCTGAGTAGTTTTTAAAAATGCCTATGCCATGGCCTATTATGCCCAGAAGTAAATAACTAGACCAAACATAAGTCAGTCTTTTATATAATCATGCAGCATAAAGTCTAACGAATATTCTCAAGAAAATTTCTCTTCCTAGCTAAAGCTGTAACTGAGCATTTGTAGGCCTCGTGTAAATTATTAACTTCCCCCCTTTTTTGTCTTTTCATTCCTTCCCGCTCCAATCTCTGCCATCCTTTCCCTTTAAAGGGTAAAACAAAGTCATTCTGCCCTTGCTTCTGAATCATATGTGTCCTTACCGACACCTGAGGCAGTGAAAAAAGATGAAGAAATGACAGTATCTGGTCTCAGTGTTTCTTACCACAGTGTTGCAGAGATATTTAGTATCTCAGATGCAGAGTTAACCCTTCCTTGTCCTTCTGCAGCTCTGATGACAGCTACACTCTGGATTCTTGTGCCAATGTCTGGGATCCGTGTGGAGCTAAAACCATAAGGACTTATGCAGAAAGGACAACCCTCTACCCCGCTGGAAACAGTTACTATGGGTGAGTTACTGACTCTACAACACTCATTCATTCGTTCATTTGTTCATTCATTCAATGATATGCCAGAGCTTGATTTTCAGGAATCTTGTAAGCCAGCTGTTATAAACTGTTTGCAGCTAGAAATTGGCTGGTGGTAAGAGTATGAAAATTCAAAAGAGTTATAAATCAGCTGCAAAGCTAGCTGGTAAACATTTACCAGCACATCACAGTATTTATTCATCGAATACTTCTTGAGTATGTATTATGTGCTAAGTAGTGCATTGGTGCTAGTATGCTACCCTGAAAAACATCAACAGAAATCTTCAATACCATATTTAAGATAAAACTTAGAGCGTGCAAAATGTGAACTTGATAAAGACCCAAAGAAAATGATTTCCGGCAGAAGAAAACGCAAGTGCAAAGTCTCTAAGGTACACACAGGAGTAGGTCCAAGTGCTCTCAGAAGACCAGGGCAGCTGAGCATGAGGAAGAGGAAGCTGGTATAGAACAGAGTTAAGGGACAGGCTAGCGAGGAGTTGTGCTGGCCATTGAGGCCACTGGGGCACATCTAGATTTTACTCTACGTGTAACTGGGCATCTCTAAAGAGGGTTCAACAGAAGAGGGACATGAGTCTGTAGTTCTGATAACTCTTCTTGCCACTTGGTGGTGAGTGGGTTAGAAGAGGCAAGACAACCAGAAGGGCCGAGGAGAGTCTAATACGATGATTCAGATGAGAGATGATGGTGCTGTGCATGACTGGGTGGCAAAAGAGGTAAGGGAACAGATGTGGGACCTATTTTGGAGGTAAAAATCAATAGGATATCATGCCTTTTGCAGCAACATGGATGGAACGGGAGGACATATCTTAAGTCCTTAAATAACTCAGAAGCAGAAGGTCAAAGGCCACCTGTTCTCACTTACAAGTGGGAGGTAATAATGTGTACACGTGGACATAGGGAGTGGAATAATAGACACTGGAACCTCAGATTGCTGGGAGGTTGGGAAGGAGGTGAGAGAAGAGAAATTAGCCAGTGGCTACCATGTACAGTATTCGAGTGATGGCTACACTAAAAGCCAAGGCTTCACCAGTGCACAACATATCCATGCAACAAAACTGCACGTGTACCCTCTAAAGCTATACAAATAAAATTTTAATTTAAAAAATAAAGTTGGGTGCAGTGGCTGATGCCTGTAATCACAGCACTTTGGGAGGCTGAGGTGGGAGGATCACTTGAGGCCAGGAATTCAAGACCAGCCTGGGTAACAAAGTGAGAACCTCCCAATCTCAAAAAAAAAAAAAAAATTAGCTGGACATGGTGGTACACACCTGAAGCCCTAGCTACTCAGGAGGCTGAGGCAGGAGAATTGCTTGAAAGTTGAGACTGCCGTGAGCCGTGATTATGCCACTACACTCTAGCCCGGGCCATGGAGTGAGACCCTGTCTCCATAAATAAATAAGTAAATAAATTTAAAAAAATAGAATTTGAGTGAGACCCTGCCTCAAATAAATAAACAAATAAATAAATGATAGAATTTGGCCATGAACTGAATAAGGGTGTGACAGATTGCATGTTTAAAGATGAGCACACCACCACCTCCACCTTACACCCCACTTATCTCTACTACGTGATTCTGGCAGTCTCCTGACAGTCTATATGTGGAGTCTGATTCTCCTCCCTTTAAACCATGGTATGACTGTGACTGTTTTATCCAATTGGAGCACAGCACAAATGATGTTCTGTAACTGTCAAGGCTGTTATAGAGGCCATGGGGTTTCCACCAAGTACTGACTTGAGTGGTGTCCCACAAAAATTCGTGGCCACCCAAACCTCATATGGTGACCTTATTTAGAAGTAGTGATTTTGTAGACATCATTAGTAAAGACGAGAGCACAGTGGATTAGGCTGGACCCTAATTTCAATATGAGTCAAGTCTTTATAAGAAGAGGAAAGGTCACGTGGACAGAGACACAGAGAGGGAAGAAGGCCATGGGCGAGGAGGGCAGAGATTGGAGGAATGTGGCCACCAGCCAAAGACTGCCGGCAACTGCCACAAGCTAAAAGTTTCTTTTAGCTATATGTAAGGTTCAGACAGATACATAAGGAATAAAGAAATTGTTCCATTTGTTTTTTTATTTTTTGAGTCATGGTCTCACTCTATTGCCCTGGCTAGAGTGCAGTGGCATAATCAATCACAGCTCACAGCAGTCTGGGATTCTATGACTCAAGTGATTCTTTTGCCTCAGCCTCCCAAGTAGCTGGGACTACAGATTTGCACCACCATGCCCAACTAATATTTTTTTTGTAGAGATGAGGTCTCGCTATGCTGCCCAGGGCTGGTCTCAAACTGCTACCTCATGCAATTCTCTCACCTTGTCCTCCCAAAGTGCTGGGATTACAGGCGTGAGCCACCACACCTGGCTGACATTGTTCAGTTTTTAAGCAAACTTGAGAAGATATACCAAAGACCTTGCTAGGTTTGAAAAAACAAAACAAAACAAAACAAACAAACAAACAAAAACATTGCCCATTCAGTGTCTTCAAAAAAAGATTTTCAAAGAAAGAAGGGGCCTCAGTGCAAAGATCAAATCCAAGGCCTGTTAGGAAAATGTCTCAATGTTAAGATGAAGACAAGAGTGTAGTTGTAAAACCCTCCATTATTACTTCAGAAAGATTTAAGACGGTGCCTCATAAACCTTTCAAAGACACACAGTCTTCAGGATTTCACAGTTTGCTTTTGTTAAACAATAAGTATCTCGGAATCTTATGGGTGATGTCCCAAAGACGCTCCACAGACAGCTCATCGGTACAAGAGGACTTGTACTAAAGAGATCTGTGGGTGTGCCTTTTGTCTAATGTATACACAGAAAGCCCAAAGGGTTTTTAAAGGAATTATGTCAGATAGAACTGAAAAGGAGCAGATACACCATAAGATGAAGGGGGTGGGTCTGCTGGATCCATGAACTACTTGGGCAGGAAGTGGATTGGGAAAACTATTCCGCAGCAACATGGGACATTTATTATGGAAGAGAAAGAATAACTCAGAGAGTGGAGCCAAATGCCAGGAAGGTTGATTTAATAGCCAGGAAAATGAGAGACTAGGTCACAGCCCTGATCAAGGAACTGGAAGCAACTGAATTTCAGAATTGCAGTTGGACAGTGGCGGCTGTGTGTCCCCCGTTTCTCCAGTTTTCTGAGTAGGGATGTTTACAATGGTCACCCTATGCCTGACCCCCATTGCACACCTGGAATGTGAGAGGAGGACAATTGGGATCTTTCATTCACAGCTCTTCAGAGATGAAGAGGAGCCTTGCTAAAAGAACTGCATCCAAAGAGCCTCATCAGCACTGGACCTGAATTGGATGACAACATCCCGGACTTCATGTCATGAGATGAGACTTCAAGACTCTTGGGGGGAAGGATTGGGTGTGTGTTATGTGTAGAAAGGATGTGAGCAGTGTGGACAGAAGGTGGATTGTGCCTGATTGTATTTACCAAATGTAGATGGCTATAACCTGTATCTTTTCTCCCACAGATTCTTCTTTGCTTTAAGTCACTAAGTTTTGGGATGGTTTACTACACAGCACTCATAATCAGATCATAGGGAAGTGGGATCAAGAGGATTACTAGTTTGTGACTTGGACAACTGGGGTAAATAGTGATCCTACTTGCTAAGATCAGTCATAGTTTTTTGGGGAGGTAAGTAAGGAGGGCAGGAGGGGAAATAACAGTAAACTTTCAGTAATGCTGACATTCAAATGGCATCTCCAAAAGGCATAATCATTCCAAATGAATACAGCTAAGCTTAAGGCACCCCAAACTTTTAATACTAACATTTGTTACTTTGAAAGGGCATCATTTGGCCCTAGTTAAATAAGTGAAATGAAACTTTACTATTTGAAAATGTTTGAATACTTGAAGTGGAAAAAAATATATTTAAATAATCACCCTTGCAAGAAAGACACAATTTGAAGTGGATCTAACTGATTGCTTCCCAAAACTCAGAGCTTAGACAGGATTCCAGTTTCATACAAGCAAGGGCTATTTCAAAAATGGTGTTCTGGTGAGGATGCCAGAAGACCTTACCCATTGCAGTGTGCCAGATACAGCCATAAAGAAAAGAAGTAAGTGCTTTGCATCATAGCATTAAACATAGGGACCAGACAAGAATAAACAGCATTTGGGTAAGGGGTTGCCCCACGAACAAGGATAATAAATGTTTGTGATGACCCCTTCAATCACTGAATAAAAGCTTTTGGGAGACAGAAAAAAGTAGAGCAAAAGAATCAATTCCATCTTCCGTTATCTGTGTTGATGAAACAATATACAATTTGTACAAAAGCCCTACTCAAAACAAATCATCCCAGCCTGCCAGACACCATGTTTTGGGTTACAATGTCACTTTAATATCATTGGAATTCTTTTTCATATTTGGATGTTGTGATGGATCCCTGTCACTATGTTCATAACAACCTTCAACAGAATGCTATCCTTCATTCGAAGGGCAGTTGAATAGCAACAAATCAGCAGGCAGAAGAATGGTGTCTGGATCCTCTGTTCCAAGCTCTCTAGAGGGAATAAAGAAGGTTGCCATCTGCGCTACATCCTGCTTCTCCTTTATGAATGCACCAAAAATGCAACTGAAAGTGTGATTATGGATCAGAGTCTCCTGTGCAGCTTACATCTCAAAATCCCAGAGAATCACTATAAGACATTTAATAAAGTGCTACAGGCTGGATGCAGTGGCTCACATCTGTAATCCCAGCACTTTGGGAGGCTAAGGCGGGAGGATTGCTTGTGCCCAGGAGTTCAGTTTCAGACCTGCTGAACTCCGCAAAAAATTTAAAAAGTAGCCAGGTGTGGTGGCATGTACCTGTAGTCCCAGCTACTTGGGAGGCCAAAGCAGAAGGATCACCTGAGCCCAGGAGGTTGACGCTGTGGTAAGCCACGATCGTGCCACTGCACACCAACCAGGATAAAAGAATGAGACTCCAAAAACTCAAAAAAAAAAAAAAAACTTGTTAAATAAAGCACTACAGAATTTGTGCCATGGAAATGGTGAGTGCTTGGAAGTTTACAACGATGTCCAACAATTAAATTTGAAAATTCATCCTCAAAAAAGTGCTACAAACCTCATTGCTGAATATCCAGTTTCACACAAGCAAGGGTTATTTCAAAAGTACTCCCTTGGGAAGCTATGCACCAACACCAGTGCCTAGTTCACCCATCAAAGCAGTTCTGGAGCTCTTCTTCTGAAATGGTCATCAGAACCACCATTGTATTATCCTTGAGTCCTGAATGGTCATCAAATTGTCTTCCTCTCAATATTTCCTTTATCTCCAGGTAAAGAAAAAAGTCATTGGGGGCCATAAGAAGGGAGTAGGGAGGGTGTTCCAATACAGTTATTTGTACAATGCTGCCAACATAAGCACACAGTGACAAGTTCGCAAACTTAATTGTCAGACCCCAACAAATAATGACAACAGCTCTAACGACCATTCCAGAAAAAGAGTTCTGAAATTGCTTTGACGGGTGGACTAGGCACTGGTGTCAGTGCATAACTTCCCAAGGGGAGTACTTCAAAGGTGACCATAGTGTATTCAGCAATGAGGCATGAAGCACTTTTTCTAGAATGGTTTGTGAACCTAATTGTCAGACCTCATATGACCGTGGGTAATTGGGACTACAGGCCAAGGAAAGAAATCTTTTTTTTTTTTTTTTTGAGTCAGAGTTTCACTCTGCCACCCAGGCTGGAGTGCAGTGGCACACTCACGGCCACCACAGTCTTGACCTGCTGGGCTCAGGCGATCCTTCTGCCTCAGCCTTTCAAGAAGCTGGAATTAGAGGTGAGTGCTATCACGCCCAGCTTATTTTTTTTATTTATTGTAGAGACAAGGTCTCACCAAGTTGCCCAGGCTGGTCTTGAACCCCTGGGCTCAGGCAATCCTCTCTCGGCCTCCCAAAGTGCTGGGATTACAGGCTTGAGCCACCATGCCCAGCAATACCTGACATAGGAACTCTAGAGGCCACCACAGAGCTCTGCACATAGTAGGGCATCAGTGATTTTTTTTTTACAATGATTGGCTAAAGGTTACAAAAAATATAATCTTAATTGGCAAAGCAATTCGTAACGTAAAATAAAATGCAACGCAAAAATCTCACCAGTTGGCTTTGACCACAGCGTGGAGGGGAGAATTTATTACTGGCAGTATCGTCTAATCTGTGGCGTGTTTCTGTTGCTAGGAAATTTCTCTAAAATGAGATTTGGGGAGACTTAAAAGCAGTACTTATGCCTATACTTTTTTTTTTTTTTTTTTACCACTTCCTCCTCCTTCCATTTCTAATGTTAGATATGGATCATAAATGTCTCATTTTGCATTTCAATAAAATATATTTATGCATTCAGATCTTTTATCAAATGTTAGAGCTTCAAATATTTTAAACACAAAAGGGTAAATGCATATTGGTTTGGAGGTTTGGGTGTTTAGAGCATTTTGTGTTTTGTTTTGGTTTTTTTTGGCAAATGGTGCAGGACAGCAATCAAGTCTAATTTACCTAATAATTATTATTAATATAAAAATTGGGAGAATATGGAGAGCTCTCTGGCATCTTTTTTCACCTAAAGGAGACAACCAGAATGAGATGCAAATCAGTGCTCTTATCTAATGAATAATGCAAATGAGTTTTCTGCATATAGTAAGTCAGTCTGCAGGAATTCTCTCTGCCTCACCTCACATTTCTTGTGGATTTAAGCACCGTGTGTCACAAGAAATTAGAGAAAGGAATTGCCAAGTAATGACAAGCCTTGGAGCCCCAAGTCAGTGTAGACAGCAAGGACATTAAGATGCATAGGACAGCAAGGGAGGGCTGACATCTCATTAAAATGAAAATGTTGCTATTTTTCCCTCACCTAGTTAATGGAGTTGTATGACACTGTAATCTGAGGTTATTTGTGTGGCTATTACTTAAAGGAATCCTCAGCAACACTCTTTTTGGAAGCATTCTAGAAATTTTAAAAAGCCATCTTCCTCCCAACCCTCAGTGAAGGAAAAAAATATAATCTAGGAGTATTTTACGTTCACTTTCATATAAGTTAACCAATACTTAAGATTTTTCAGTAGCATGACAGAATCCACTTACAACCATACTTTAGGCAACTTTCTAGCTATTGAAAGGTACTCAACTCAAATAACAATTGAAAATAAATTCTCATTTAGGCAACACATAATCAATTGATATTAACCATAGGTATACTCACAGTTACTTTTTAGTCATGGGTTATTTCATGGAAATGTATTTGTAATTTAGAATTCACTGCCATTGTCTCTAGTTTTCTAAGAACTCTGAATACAGAATTCTTTTTCTTGTGTAACATAACAACACATGCCTTATGTTTTTTTGTTAAAGCCTCATTCCAGATTTTAATCAATCTTAAAGAATGCACAGTCAATCTTGTACAAATGTAATGGACTCTGTTTTTCACTAAAACATTTAGGAAGGTTTTTGGCATCAGTAACCAGACGCCAGAGGAGAATGTGCAGGATGGTCTTTGGGCTACTCACATTTCTGGCTATTCTTATGGGGATCTCTAAATGCAGACGTGGACCAAAATCAAGCATCCAAGGTCAACTCACACAGGCCATAAGAAACAGATGATGCCTGGTCACACAGTATCCTAATTAGGACAAGACCATGTATATCCACTATGATATTAGGCAATGATTGTGTCATGTCTGCATTTTAGTTTCCTGGTTTTCTCCTATTTTGATTTTGAAAAAAATACCCAGATAACAAAGCCTGCTGAGAATTATGTTAAGTGCACACAATAAAGCTCTGAGTTAAGAAATAGTGTTACAAAATAGAGGCAATACCATTTGAGTAGGTCTTTTGTGACATTTATTTGAAAATTAAAAAATTTTTTTTTATTTTTAAAAAAATTTTAGCAAGACCATGTTCAATAGCATAATTTTTTAAATTATGGAATTATTAAGTCATAAAACCGGTTTAGTAAATCTTGATCAGAATATTAAACTCTGAAATAGAAAATACAAAATTGTTTTGTACATAGAAAGGCATTTCCTGAAACTTTTAAGTCAGTTAAATGCATATTTATGTTTATATATGTTTACTGACTCTTGATGTAAAATGTATTACTGTTAACTGTAGATTAAAAAAATTTGAATATCTGTGCTCTAGGGCCCTTCATCAAATCACCTAACATTCATATTCACATTGACAAGGAGCAGAGAGAGCCAGACCAACTTGAGTTATGCTTACTTAGTAAAAGGCTTGACTGAGTTTTCTATACCAGCATAAAATCCAAGCTTTGTGAAATTCACAACCTTATAGAAACACAAATACATCTTCATTTCCTAATGGACTCTGCAAAGAGAAACATAGATTTTATTACAATTCCTGTGTTGTTGCCAGGGGTGAATATCAATTCACATTCATGTCTTCAGGCTGGAAAATGTAAGGCAGTCTCTGGAGTGTAGGTGGGAAGCCTTAAAAAGGGCGTTGAGTTAACTGCCTGGCCAAAGGTGAGGCTCTTGTGTGAATACTGGAGTCTCAAAGTGGAGCCTTGGAATTCTTGAATACTGGATCACCACCACTTGACATGCAACGTCCTAGAGCACAAGACTGACTCCCTCACAATGCCTCTAGTGACAAACGGAGAACCAGGAGAAACAAGCAGAAATGCTCACTCTGAGGGCAATGGAGCTAATGCAGTAAACAGAAAAGTATATTAAAATAATTCGGTGAATCTACTCAGGGGCCCAAGAATATTTTCTATTCATGAAACAAGAAAAACAATATTTTGAGAAAAAACAATGAAAATAATCATATGCTATTGCCAAATCTTTAAGAAAAAATTGAAATAAATGCCTAGAAAAATGTCAGAGCAGAGAGATAAAACAATGACATAGATGTTTAAAAATCAAAAAGATAAAAGGAACACATAAAAGCAAATCAGATGTTTCAGCTTCTAAGATGAAAGAATGAACAGGAAAGAAGAAATTGTTAAAAAGATTATAAAAAAATCTTTCCAGGAAAGATGTGAGTCTTTTGGGTTGGGTAGATAACACCAAGTATCCAGCATAATGAATGAATAAAAGAAACATCTGGGCACATCATTACACATTTTTCAGAACACTAAGATATAAAGAAAGTCCTACAATAACTCGAGAGTGTGTGGTACATTGTCCTATGGTTCCTGCTTATTCACTGTCCCTCTGTAAAGGGTCCGTCTCTCAGGGTCCCTCTCTGGGTCTTTTTTTTTTTTTTTTTTTGTGGGGAGGGCAGAGCTAGAGAAACGGGAGGCTTGAAGAGAATGTTCTTTGCTCCATGAGGCTTGGATATGTGACTGGCTTTTTGTATGTCATGACTGGATGACTGTGTGCAATTGGTATCTAGTGCCAGTAAGCTGCCCTGCATTCTACAACACAAAGGATAGCCAGCCACTCACAGGAGATTATCTGTTCCCAAATGTCAATTGTGCCACAGCTGCAAAACCTTGCCTTGGACTATGTACATTTGTTTAGATGAGATCTATAAAAGCACCAAACTAGACAAGTGGCAGAAAGGAATAAACAAAAAAATGAAAGATTGGGAGGAACTGGTCGTATACTGGGCAACCTAGATGTGGTAAATAAAAATCAAAAACTTTTGAAAATACAGATTATATAAATTTTATAGTCTGTGTATCCATATTAGTTAATGCCCTAATGTAGTACAGCATTGCATTTAACCTGAAAACTTACAAAATATTCCAATTCATATAAGACTTCAGCATCCTAAACCCTATTTTAAGTACATGTGCAGTTCACTCCCATCAACTAATGCACTTAACAGTGATGTTAAGATTTGTACTTTGCTAAACAAATGGACACAGGCAATCCTTGAATTCATTAGTTGAGGATCAATACAACTGAGTTATTTAAAAGGCTAATTCAAAGAAACTTTTCCTCCCAAGCATCTTGGATTAAAATACTTAGGGTAAAGATATGCTCTTCATGTCTACACAAATGCATAGTGATTTATATTTTAATTTAAAAACAAATAATATGCCTATCATATTTTTCAAAATGTCCCTTATCAAAGAAATTTCTGATTACAGTTGAATGGATTAAAAAGTATATTCACAGAGCATAGGAAACTACTCCACATTCCCTAAATCAATCTCCTCTACCGTTCGTTGTATTACTCTATAAAGCTAATTTCTTTTGCAACGGACTGTATTTTATAATCCAAACTGCAGTTTTTCTACCCAACAGTAAGTTCCTTGAAGGGAGGACCTTGTCTGACTCAACTTTCTTCACCTCAAAGTGCCCAGTCTTGAAAATAGTGAGCCCTCAATAAGCAGCTATTGATTTGTACTGAATTGCTGAATTAAATTTCACACAACCCCCAGCAAGAGTCTGTAGTTGTCAACACTACAATTACTTATGATCGTATGCAGAGACATAACCAACTGACAAATTTATAAACCTTTACCAAACTGGCCTTAAAACTATTTGTTGTTCTCACCATGCATATGTCAAATGAGTCTGGAATTTCTTGCCAACTTGAAGTATGGTGCCCTGGAGAATTTCCATGATTGATCTAATTCAAGTAAATTTACTCAGTGCCCCCAACATCAAGCTATTATTAGAGACTGGCCTTTTGTTTCAAATTACATAATAGCTTTTCATATAAGACATCCATCTTATAACTTGCCTAACTTTTCTAGTAAAAACGAAAACAAAACAAAACAGAAAGCAAAGGGAAAAACAATACCTCAATGACATTAATTATACCATCATGTTTTTCAGTGCTTTCAAAGGAGGACTATGAACATTGATTGCCATTGAAATGAGACCTGGAGGATATATTATAGTCCTAAAAACTCCACTTAATGTTCTTATGGCTCTAAGAAATCTAGAAATATCCTGATGGCTACCTAGGGAAACTATCAATTTCTCTCATGAAGTTGCCCAAGGCAGTATCCCGCTGTGTGCTGGTGCCTACATCCTTTAGCAGGTTGGTGAATTCAAAAATACCTCTTGCTTTCTGATACAAAATTTGACGAGAGTATAACATAGCAATCCCAAACAGACTTGCAGGAACACTCACATGCTGATTGCACTATTGCAAAACTTTATTCATCTCAATAAGCTGTGTTTTTCTTGAGTTTTGAGTTCTTATGAAGCAACATAGAATAACTGCTGCGCTGAGCTCCAAAGGCAAGTACAACTTGGTTGTGAAAACTAGAAAACACTAACTAAATTTTGGCCTAGTTTTATAACTACTGCTCAATACTTGATGATATTCCTCCAGTAATGGAGTCAACAACCACACAATGATCAAAGAAATAAATAAAATATTTACATTGCAGACATCATGGGAAGTCAGCATTTTAAAATTCATTCATTCATTCAAGCAATCATTATTTATTAAGTATCTGTTATGTATCAGAGATGGCACTAAGTTCTGGGAATATGGCTGAATTATCCTTGCTCTTGAATTTATCTGCTGTTAACGCTCAACCTACATTAAAATTAACTACTCAATTATAAAATAATAATCTGTGAATTTCCCTAAATGTAGGTCCCAGACATTAGCATTTCCTAAAAACACTCTAGGGGGCTCCGATGTGGAGCTGGGAATGAGATCTTTGCTCTCATTGCTGAACTATACAAACAACAGGAAATCACAGTACAGTGTGGAAAGTGCTGCCATAGGTAGAGACATGATGTTTTAGAAGCACTTTGGAAGGTCATTGAACTCACTCTTGGTGTGCAGGGAGAGGGTGTCAGTGAAAGTTTTACCAGTAAAGTAGCCGTATATAAGACTTTCCGAAAAGGGCCAGGGAAGAAAGAGGGAGATAAGAAAATAAAGGATTATGTAAGCAAAAAGACATGCATATTTTAGCACAATAAGTTAATGAGCAAACATTCAGCCAAAACGCTGCATTCTAAAGTGGAAAAAGAACAGGGGATTCAGTTCAAACATCAGCAGTGTGTCCCGGCACATTCCTGAACTTCCTTGACCCTTGTTTTCATTTAGATGGGGGATAATAACAGATAACATAGAGTTGTAGTAATGTGGCATGAAACACTCAACGAATGGTCATCATTAAGCAGCTCTACAGCATTCTAACCCAGATGCTATTTAAAGAAGACACTAATTTAGTGATGGGAATAAGTTGATAGTTTCTGTATGTTTAGAAGACTGATATCTCACGATTAAATAAAAACAACTCGAACATATCTTTCTTTTGTAAGATATGGTAATCGTTACTCTGTATACTACATTAATCCTGAACAGGACTCAAATTGCCTCTCTCAATAGAGGTATCGACTAGTATAAAGCTTTATTAATCAGGATCAGAAAATTCTGATGGAATTTAAATTTCTTTGCAGAAAATGAAATTCTAAAACTCAAATCTCTCTTCCAAGACAAACAACAAATCTTTTTCTTCATGAAATCTTTTGATGCTTAAGATATGCATATCTATCTTTTTTTTTTTAAGATGGGGACATAATTCAGGGTTACGTATACAAATGGTCATTGTGTAGGTAAAGTTTGGGCCTCATTTTCTTCACTGTATTTCACTGATCTACATAAGAACTTCTTCAACATCTCACACTACCTTCACCAGATGAGTAGTCTTCCTTAAGGTCCAGAGAGCTGTAAAACCTTCACTTCCAAGGCATCTGGTAGGCTGGTGTGTTATTGAAGGATGCTGAGTTTGGCATATAGTTTTTCAGGCAAAAGAGTGTTGTGATTTTGTTGTCAAAGAAACTTCAACCCCATCCTTTACTTCTTCCCTTCCCCAAGCAAAAAAAATGTGCCAGGTTATTTAACTGATCTATTATTAAATAGGAGAACCACCAATCCCTTTCGACCATGGATTTGAAATGGCTATTTCTAAACAATTACCAGTCTTTCTGTATCCTACAGTAGACTGCCTCCAACCTTAGAAATAAAAGAAAGAGCATAAAGGAAGAAAGAAACAAAACATAAAATGGAAAAAAGCTGCTAGTAAATTGTGAGGAGGCTTTAAGGAGTATTGAACACACACAAAAATTCTGGCTGGGTATATCTTAATAAATTCTTGAAGCACTGTTACAGGATTCTTTGACAAATATCACATAATGGCTTGGATGTGAAGTATAATTTCAATTCCTACTATAGAGCATTATGATGTTCTTGTGGACTGGTTAATTTATTACTGAGCTGTCCTGTACCAATCTCATACCAATCTTGAAACAGAAAACTCATCTCTTCTGAATGAGGTGATTTGATTAGAAAGGCAGCTGTTTTCAAGAGTTAAGTTCACAGCACATAGACTGTAGAAGGACACTACCAAATTCTCTACTTTAAAGTCTGCCAAGAAAAGTTATTTTCTTATATTACAAAATTCTACCAAGTCTTATGGCTTAAGAAATGAGAGTTTTAAAAATATTTTTTCCAGTATAAATTAGTGAATTGATGTTTATGAGAATCCCTAGTGACGTGTGGGACAAGCAGCCTAAAATTTAAGGCAAATTCTTAATCAGGTTGATTCCATCAAAATCTACTTCCCTTTAAGACAATTTTTAAAAGAAAAGTCAATATTTGCTGCAGTCCAAGAATGCCTTAATCAAACCACCAGTCCCTTTCTCTTCTTAGTGACAGCATAACAAAAATTGTAAGTCTTGAATTCTGCAACTTGACGTCACACATTATGATATACAGGTTAGACATAAGGAGTTCGAAACCGGACTGCCAAGATTTTTGCTAGTTGCATGGCTTTGGACAGATCACATAACTTTTCTGTGTTCCACCCTCCTAATTTGAAAAGTGGGGGCCGTACTTAATCATCAGGGTGCTTATGAGTTAGCACATGTAGAAGTCTTACAACAATAGTGCCTGATACACAGTAGATGTTTGACAGAAGTTAGCTGTTAATTCTGTTAGAGGACAGGTTTTGAAATTAGGGATGAATGTTACCTAGTCCTTCATTAGCTTTATAATGATGGCCAAAACTTTTTGACCCCTCTGAGTCTTGGTGTTCGCAAGTATAAAACAAGGATAGTAACATCACACAACTGTTTGAGGATCAAACAAGCAAGGAACAAAATGTCTGGCTTAGGTAGTCAAGTGGTTATCTGAATAGCACACTCGTATAGCAACTGAAACAAATAATAGCATATATCCTAGACTGTTGATTTGGTAAAGGAAGAAAAACAAGAGATTAAGAGTAAGTCAGTATTTTGTGATACATACTTCTGGATCTCTTACTTGCCTCCTCAAGAGGGAGAGGGGAAGGGAGAGGGGGAGGAGAAGGGAGAGGGAAAGGAGGAGGGAGGGAGGGCAGGCAGGGGGAAGGAAGGAAGGGAGGAAGGGAGGGAGGGAGGAATATTCCTGGATGTTGGTAAAAGTATTCTACGTCCCAATGTGAATGTGAGACTAGAAAATCAGGGGTGACAATAGACAGCTTTCAGCAAACATACTGACTTGGACAAGGTAAACAACTGTCACTTCAGAGTCTCCAGACACATTGTTTTCAGAGGGTGGATGGGCATTTATGTCTATTACGGGTGGGGAAGCAGAGTTTCAAGTAATAAATGCAATAGGTGTGTTGTGATTAATACAGGGGACAACTGCAGTCACAGAGCCCAATGGAGGCTAGAGGCTCAGCACTGCATAGCCTGGAAGCTTCTCAGCCCCTGCTGGGACACATGGTGGACCACTGCCCGCTGTGAAGACTAAAAAAGAATCCAGGATCTCTGAGTCAGTCAGACCCCTTGAGAGAGGAAGACCCTGAATCCCAAGTCCTCAGCATCCATTCAGTGCCCTCTGCCAATGGCTTTGAGAAGATGGAGAAGACAGTGAAGGCCAGGGGAAAGAGATGAAGCTGTTTGCTGAAGGATTGAAGAAATCTAAGTCCAAAATTCAGAGCTGGTGCAGAATGGATAGGGAACATGAGCAAGTGTTATAATTATAAAGTAGACAAAATGAAGAAAAAGATGATGAACACTTACTGAGCATTTTTAAACATCGATAACTCAGTCATTGATATTTTTAAACATTAAAAGGGCACAAAGTATGGTATTGATTTGAAATATAGAAAATATCATGCTAAAAAAAAATATATCTGGTTTTGGCCTGGCAAACCATCACATTTTCTCACATACTAGGGGCTAGATTTCAAAAAAATGAAATGTTATCTTATTAAAATGTGGGTTGGGGTTGGGCATGGTGGCCTGTAATTCTAGTACTCTGGGAGACTGAGGTGAGAGGATCACCTGAGGCCAGAAGTTTGAGACGAGCCTGGGCAGCATAGCGAGGCCTCGTTTCTAAAAAACAAACAAACAAAAAAGTTGGGTGTGTTGACACACACTTGTACTCCCAGCTACTCGGGAGGCTGAGGCATGGAAGGATTGCTTGAGCCCAGGAGGTCGAGGCTGTAATGAGCTATGATTACCACACTCCAGCCTGGGCAGCAGAGTGAGACCTGACTCGAAATATAAAATAAAATAAAGCAAAACAAAATGAAAGGAAATGAAATGTGTATTGGGACACCAAATATTTGTATGATGCTACAAGTAATAATGGTCCCACTATTAAGATATGAAAGATGTACTTCTTATGAAAATCTCCTATTTTTATTAAAGAGTGGTGAAGAAAGAAAATAAAATTGCAAGCTTGAATATATCCTTTAATGTGAAAAGTGGCTACCCATATTTGACTATGGGGTCAGCAATGGTAGCTTGATAAATTACAATGTGTTTCTGAAACCCTACCTATAACAACTACTTTCAAAACAATGCATATAAATGATACAAAATAGTCCATCCAATTAATTCATTTCCAACCGGTTTCGATTATTAGCATCAATAATTATGTTCAGTTTGTATTTGGTTATTAATCTTAATTATTAAACATTAAATCTGTCATTTAAATAATTGCCTTTTTGCCAGTATCATCAGTAACAATAATTTTTTGCTTATAATGAATTGATTTGTCATTCATTAAGACTGCTAATCAATTTCTAACAGCCTTCTCTTAACCTAGTAAATCATCATCCACAAGATGATCACAAAGATAAATAAAGTATTAGATGGGTCCTGAAATTTGTCACTCACTTGAATTCTCAAGCATGATACGGATGTGACCCAAGAAAAAAAGTATTTATGTATCTTCCTTAGGCTCTAATTCACTTTCAATTTCATTTCCTTTGTATCTTAAGGTGTATTTTTGTGTAAGAAACCAAAATAGCTAATTCATTTTAAAAATGGTTTCCTTTGTATTCCTAAAAAGCAGATGTGATGATCTTCTTGATTCATCAACTGGTCTAGGCTATAGTCTCCAGTTATATAGTCAAACACTAATCTAGGTGTCTCTGTTAAAATATGTTATTGTTTTTTTATCCTGTCCAATTTCAATGGGTAGCACGGTTGGTTCCATGTTTTTGCTATTGTAAATAGTGCTGTAATAAACATGAGTGTGCAGGTATGATTTCTGAAGAGTGATTTAAGTTCCTTCAGGTATATTCCCAGAAGGGGGATTGCTGGGTCATATGAAAGGTCAACTTCTAGTTTTTTTAGGAATCACCACACTGTTTTCCACAGAGGTTGAACTTGTTTGCATTCCTACCAACAGTGTAAAAGTGTTCCCTTTCCTCCGCATCCTTGCCAGAATGTTTTTTTTTAATTTTATTAATGATGACTATTCTTACTTGAGGCAGGTGGTATTTCAGTGTGGTTTTGATACATATATATGATGGGATATTATGCAGCTGTAAAGAAGAAGAAAATTATTAAATTTGCAGCAACTTAGATAGATATAGAGTCTATCATACTCAGTGATTTACCTCAGAAACAAAGAACGAAGAACCACATGTTCTCACTCATAAGTGGACCCTGAAAATTTACCGTAAGAAAAGGATTGGGGGCCAGGCATGGTGACTCAAGCCTGTAATCCCAGCACTTTGGGAGGCCGAGGACTGCCTGAACCCAGGGGTTCGAGACTAACCTGGACAACGTGGCGGGACCTTGTCTCTACAATAAATAAAAAAATTAGCCAATGGTGTTGTGCACCTGTAGTTACAGGTACTTGAAAGGCTGAGCCCAGCAGGTCGAGGCTGCAGTGGCCATGAGAGTGCCACTGCACTCAAGCCTGGGTGACAGAGTGAGACTCCTACTTAAAAAAAAAAAAAAAAAACTGGCCGTAGCTGGAAACTGCCAGGGGAGGGAGGGGAGGAACATATAATATCAATAAGAGTACCTGATCTCAAACCAGGCCAAGTGGGGACCAAAGGGAGGCCCAAGCTTTACCTGTATGATGACCACTTGTATACTTAATCCTGAATTGTACCCCACATCTTTAAAATAAGAATTTTTAAAAAGATATTCTATTGTTGTTATTATAGTCCATAATCAGTTAATTTTCAGTAAGGGAGATTATCCTAGATCATCTGAGGGTTCCTGACTCAGTCAGTTGAAAGGCTTTAAGAGAAGACCTATGGCTTCCGTAAAGAAGAGGAAATTCCAGTTGTGGGCTGCAGCTTCAGCCTTTGTGCAAGAGATCCATCTTGCCCCTCCGGACAGCCTGCTTTACAGATTGAGGAGTTGCCTAGCCAACCTCCACAACTGCATAAACCAGTTCCCTGCAATGCATCTCTTAATATATATCTCCTGCTCATTCTGCTTCTCTGGTTGCAGAGATTACTAGTCTCAATGAATGACTACCTACACCTGACTGGTAGGGTAGGATAGTTCAAAGTATCTCTGGGGTTGTTTCAGAGAACAGAGGAAGTAGAAAGTACTCCTTGCCTTAAAAATACACCCTACTATTGTAAATTTCATTACTGGATAGCCATTCACTTCTGTGTGAGATCCTATCAACATTCAGATATTGCCAGGAAGGATAACAGCACAAACTATTTCCATGAAGGCCTGTCATCTGAGGGTTCCTATTCCTGCTTGAGGTACAGTAAAGGTAGAACCCTTGGATGAGAGCTCTTAAGACCAACAGAAGAGTAGGCAGCAAGTGGAAGTGTTGGTTGCCTCACAACTTGGCTAAGGGTGAGTCCTCTCAGAAATAGTATTCCTCCATCAAAATATCCTTGAAATGCTACTCAGTTATAAGTTCACCTTCCCTTGGGTGGCCAAGGCCTTACAGGAATGCATGTCCCATAGGATTTCATTATCAACAGGAGACCTACCGAGATGCTCTAAAATACTCTTGCCAGTCTTTGTAAAATCTACAAACATACACAAACAGAATTCGATACAGAGACCATGGAGTCAAACAATGCATGTGTAGATTAAGCTGTTTGAAACAGCCAGTTTTATTTTTACTATACTAACACATGTGGGTACAGATTAGGAGAAAAAGAAGGCTAGCCTAAACCTGGAAAACTCAGTGATGACTTTGGCAAATTTGAGTCTGTCAAAAACATGGTGTATGTTTGAATTTGATGACCAATTTGATCAATTTCCCAACATGTCATGAGATCACAAATATAGCCAGTTATTTCGAGACATTTTTGTAGATTGTTTTGCTGCAATCTACAACCTTGCCACAAACAACTACTTATTTATTGTTTCTACAAATAAGCTCTCTATGGTTAAGAGGCTGATGGAGCTGTCCTGAGTTTGGAGGACCAAGCCAAATAAGCAAATCACAGATATTGCTATAACTATGAAAAATTATATAATGTGCTTGCTCTTATGTTCATCCAGTATGCAATTTAGAATACAATTGTTTTAAGACAGATTTACTACTGAGTTTATTTTGTTGCCCTTGGTAAATGTCACCTCAAAGGAGTTCCACTTCTATTTTTCTCAAAAGAGCAGAGATGCTTGTGAACAGTTGTAGATAGAAGCACACTGTCAAGTTAAAGTAAAGATAGGGATAATTTCTACTGAGAGAAAGAAATATTTTAAACTTCCCAGAATATTAAAAAATAAATAGAATTTGTATATCAGAAAAATATTCTTCTGGGTGTACTGTCTTATTTCATAGATTAATAACTAATTATAGATCCAAATTCATAGCATCTCGAAGTTATTTTTTATTAGAATCTAGTTTTGAGGTTTTTCTTTTTGACATTATTTTAAAATGAAAAAAACTTACCAATAATTTCTTATGCTGATAGTGGACTACAAAAAAAAAAAAGTAAAAGAATGGAGAAAGAAAAGGAGGAAGGAAGGAAGCGAGGGAGAGAGAGAGAGAGGGAGGGAGGAAGGAGGGAAGGAGGGACAGAGGGAGGGGAGGATAAAGGGAGAAAGAGGAGCCAGGAGAGCACCATTTGAGAACTGCCATGCTCATTTCAGACTATAACTACATGAATAATCTTCTAGTTTTGCAGTCAAAATCCCATTCTTTATACTGTGAAATTACAGGGTGCTTTTCCTCCAGAGATCTCAGAATTTTGTTCTGGTATCAATTTGTCAATAACCCAATGCCTGCGATCCTATGATCCTAGCATTATTTCTGTGAAAGACTTTCATAAGCCTTATGACAACCCAAGGTAACAAGCATCAATAATGCCCGCAAAGTTCTTTTGCCAAGTGCTTGCTTAACCAACAAACAACATGTACACAAAAATAAAAAAAAGTCTTTTAAAAAAATGGAAAACTCGAGGATAATACATTTATATCCTTCTGAAATATACTCATACTTTCATTAAAAGACTAAATTAATATGTTAGGTATTTAGACGTTGGCTGATTAATTATATTATTACAATCTTTAATATATCTAGTAATGCAACGCTGCCCTTTATTAGTTATTGTGACTTAGAGTAAGTAATGTAACTTTTTCAAATCTTAGTTTTCTCATTGGCTAAATGGGGCTTTTGCCTATGTGTTAGGATTAATATGACTCAGGATGCAGACAACTATTTTTAAGTTATTTTTATACAGATACAAATTATTAATATAATAAATATGGGACTTGAACTTTAGACACTTTATAGAAATTTTAACACTAACAATAATAAAGTATATATAGTATATGATGTGATATTATATAGTATATATATTATCCCAGCTATGTAATAAACTGGCAAAAATGTAATACTGATGTCCTGTCAATTATAGATAGATTGTTCCAGAATAAAGTACTCCTCGGCAATCATGTATAAATTTGTGTCACTCTAAGGATAACTGTAGGCAGATTTATGTAGTTATGAAGATTTGTTCTGGAACATTGCAGAACAAATCACTTAAAAAAGAATTTAAACAACTTTATAAATGCGCTTTACTGGAAAACAATGGTAAATCCCACAGTCCACTGTGCCAGTGAGACTGTCATACAATCATGAATCAGTATTTTGACAAAAGAGGGAAAATCGAACTTTGGGCTTGGATTATAGAAGAGTGTTTCCGTCTTTTTTTTTTTTTTTTTGAGTTGGAGTCTTACTCTGTCGCCCAGACTGGAGTGCAGTGGCCGCTCCCGGCCACCGCAGCCTCGACCTGCTGGGCTCCGGCGATCCTTCC
>CAUYQG010275008.1:0-16396 GCA_963574415.1 Tarsius wallacei | reverse complement strand
AAGATGTCCCTTCCTGACACTCACTGCCACCATCCTCAAGGGGACCTTAAACCAGGGACTGGGGATGAGATCAGAAGCTGGAATGAGCTGGCAGCCCAGCTCCTCCGGGCATCTGCCTCGGAGAGGACCCGAGGACAGAGGCAAGGCCCAAGACAGTGGCTGGGGAGGGCCTCGCTTCACATGGAGCCTCCAGGGTGTCATTTATTCATTTGACAAATCTCTCTCGAGTGTAACTGACGGATGGGTGAGCGGACAGGGTTAGAGAACATACAAATGCCACCTGTACATCTCCCCAATTCCAGTCTGAGCAGGACCCAGTGGGAGCCAAGGGTGCTTCCAAGGCGGAAGGAAAGCTGGTATTGGCAGCAGGGAGGGCTAGGCCTGGGAGGCGGGGTTGGGCCAGGGACACCAGGGGCAAGAACGGGGCTGGGGAACATGGCAGTTTGTGTGTAAACAAGTGACATCTTGGCACTCCTCGGCAGACAGCAGGGCCTTGGGAAAATGTTTTCAACGGATAGAGTCCCTCGGGAGCCGTGACAGTGGGGTTAGGGAGGGCTATTTCGAATCTCAGGCAAGAAAATTCCTCCAGGGAATGTGTTGGGGCCCTCAGGACACTGAGGCCCAGGGAGGGGCAGAGACCTCCCAGGCTTATATAGTAAGTCAGTGAAGAGTGGGAAAAGGACCCAGGGTCCTGGCTCCCGTGCTAGTCCCAGGCCCGGTGGGGACATGCAGATAGTGGTGAGACCTGTTGGGGCCAGGTGGGCAGGCAGGTGTCAGACGGCCGTGAGGGAGGCACTGCTGAGGATGCGCACGGCCACAGTGCCCGGCAGGTCGCTGGGCTGCCGGCTACTGCGGTCCCGGAGGTGGAGGGTGTGCAGGGCCTGGAGGTCGTCCAGGTCAGCCTTCAGGTGCACCTGGCCCAGGAACTCGTCCTTCAGGACTCGGTGGTTCCAGATCTGGGAGGAGGAGACAGAGGCTCATGGGAGGGGCTCTCTCCAAGACCAGGAATAGAGGGGGCCTGTGAGGGGTGCCAGTACAAACTTGGCTGAGGAGAAGGAGCCCCGTACTGCGGCCTCCCGCAAACTAGAGCCGCAGGCTTCCCCATCTGTCCAAGCTCCTGTCCACATACAAAATTAAACCTATCATTATTAACTCTGTAGTTGACCTTGGGTGGACTTGGACAAGTGATGCACCCCCTGTCCTAGTTTCCCCGTCTTTAATAGGAGGGCTGGATGGGCTGCCCCCAGGGGTCCTTTCAGCCCCAATATCTACAGGTGTGGGATTTGCTCCAGTGGGACTCTGGTGTTGAGAAAACTTGGCAAAGCTGTGGTGGCTCCCCCGGGGAACCCGAGTGTTTGTTTACAGATGGTTTCTCACCAAGAGGACACTGACCAGGGCCTGGGGGACAGAGAGCTTCCCACTAATGAGCTTAGAATCATCGTCCCCCACCACACCCAAGGACACTGGCTCTCCAACCCCCTGCCCAGGGCTCTCGGGAACAGCCACACCCACCATACACCACCTCAGGGCAACTTTTCCAGGTGGATGCACCCATAGGGGAACTCCAGGGATAACTACCAGGGCTTTGGACAAGGTCAGCGGATGACCACTGTCTCTGCTGGGTCTCAGAATCACGTCGGTTCACCCAACGCACCCACGTACAGAAGGAGACTTGGAGTGGCAGGAGGGACAGGTGCGAGCACTCCCATGGCCACTCTGAAGGTCAGGGACAGACTAACAACCAGAACCCAGCACACCTGGATCCCTGTTAGAGGCTCTTCCACCCCCCGCCCTGCCCCTCTGAGCAAGGATGCCTCAGGCTAGGAGCCCAGGAGAGGCCCTCTGGACAGGTGAGCTCACCTGGACAGTGACGGGCTGGCCTGGCTTCTTGCGGTAGAAGACACCTTTCACATTGTACTCGGGCGTCGAGGTGCCCTTCTGCACTGCCGAGCGAACTTTGTCCCCCTCACACTTGATGATGACATAAGAGTTGGCCCCTAGAGAGAGGGAGTGGGAGATGGGGCGAGGGTGGGGACTGGAGCAGAGCCCAGATCTGGGAGGTAAGATGCCCACCTGGGCTCAGTTATCCGGAAGGGGAGACTAGTGCCTGACCCACTCAGGGCCCCTCATAGGCAGACCGGCAGGGGCACACTGAGGATGTCTGGTCTCCAGGCTTTTCCCCATGCTGTTCCCTCTGCCCAGACCACCCTTCCTCCCAACCCCTTTTCATCAGGCTGCTTTTATACCTCCTCAGCCTGGAGAAAGGCCACTCCCTCCAGGAAACTTTCCCTGAGCCTCCCTGTCTGTTCCTGTATCTGGAACAGAAACTCCCCGAGAACAGGAGATAGACCTGTTCATCTCCATGTTCCCGGCACCACCCCAGGATGGCTGGGAAAGGTTTGCCGGCTGAGTGACAGCAGGGGAGCTCTGGAGGCGGGCGTCTGTGCTGGCAGGGAGAGGGATGGGCAACCGGTAGGAGGGCTGGGGGCTTCCCCCGAGAGAGCTCACCTGTTGGGGAGTCCTTGAGGCCTGCAGCCCCCAAGACATGTACCTGGGTCACCTGCTGGGGGTAGCCGCAGAGGGAGCTCCAGCAGGTGCGGGAGGGCTCATCCAGGCACAGTTCTCTGATACGGGACCGGAGTTGAAGAGAGTGATGGGGGCCAGCCGAAGACAGAAAGTGAGGAGGACGTTCAGGAAGCGGGAGGGAGGAGGAGCAGCATTTAGTCCAGACTGTGTTTCACGTAGTCCTGGGCAAATCCCCATGGACAGCCCCCACCCGTCCCACCCCCGTGGGCTTCTTGCCTTCTCTATCCCTTCCAAGGCACCCCATCTTACCCCAAGGGAAAAGCAATTACTGAGCACCCACTGTGTGCCAAGCCCTCTGCTGGGGTGTTACAGGTGTGATGCCTAACCTCACAGAGCCCTGGGGGACAGGTGACTTTAGTGTGCCCATTTCGCAGATTAGGAAACAACAGGTGAAGGGACTTGTCTTTATAGCTGGAAAGTTGGGGTGGGGGTGGGGAAAGGAAGCTAGGCTGGCAGGACCCATCTGACTCCACCACATCACAAGCTGCCTCCTGGGTCTGGCATGTGGGCAGGGGCCACCTGTTTTCTTGAAGACACCGAGTTGGGCTGCATATCAAGGTAGAGAGGGCAATGTGGGACCCACAGGGTCTGCACCCCAGCAGGGATAGGTCCTCTGGACTTGGGGGTTGGCTCAGGGTCTGGGTGGGTAGGCAAGGTCCACCCTGGGCAACCCAGAACCTGCAGCCCTACAGACGCTCATGTCTGCCCACGGCGAGGAGCCCAGGCCTCCAGCCACCCTGGGCTGACACCAGCGCCCGTCTTCCTCCTCCCTGTAACCCTGCTCCCCTGCCCCAGCGTCCCCGGCCATGACTACCCCACGACTACCGGCAGTTGGAGGGCACATCAGTGAACACTCGGAGCAGGAACTCGCCAGTGTGGCCTGGCTCGAAGGTGGTGGGTATGATGACATAGCGGCCCTCGGGCTGGTCCGTGCGCAGGAAGACACTCCGTGAGTTGATGTAGATGGAGCTGGCGGCCTTGTGCTGCAGGCTGTGCATGCGGTACTGGCGGTTCTCCTCCACCTGTGGAGGGGGGAGGGGCTGGGCCACACTGAGCCCTCGGGGCCCCACCCGGCCCCCCGCTCCCCGCGCCGCCATGAAAGGGGCAGCAGAACTCACTCTGGTGAGGGATCCAGAACAGGTAAACCCACAGACAGAAGTGGATTTGTGTTTGCCTGGGGTGAAGGGAGAGGGCCCGTGGGAGTGGGTGGCAATGGCTGAAGGGAGTGGGTTTCTTTTGGGGGTGACAGAAATGTTCTACAATCGATTGCAGTGATGGCTGCACAGTCTGTACATTAAGCATCACTCAAGTGTATTTCATTTTTTTGAGTCAGAGTCTCACTCTATTGCCCAAGTTGGAGTGCGGTGGCACCATCACAGTTCACTACTGCCTCAACTTTCTGGGCTCAGGTGATCTTTCCATCTCAACCTCCTGAGTAGCTGGGACGACAGGCGCTGCCACACCTGGCTAATTTTTTAATTTTTTTGTACAGACGAGGTCTCACTATGTTGTCTACGCTGATCGTGAACTCCTGGTCTCAAGCGATCCACCTGCCTAGGCCTCCCAAAGTGCTGGAATTACAGGCATGAACCAACGCTCCCAGCCTCGATTGGATACTTTAGGTGGGTGAATTGTGTGGTCTGTTAATTATATCTCAATAAAAGACGTTGGAGAGAGCAATAGGAAACCCCCTAGAAGCAATGTCCATGAGGTTTCTGACTGTCACAACAGAATGAGATATCAAGATCTGCAGAAGTCATAGTGTGTGTCCATGCAATAACATCACTTGCTTCCAGGACATGCTACACAATCCCCCAAACAAGTGCCGCAATATACTCTAGTCACACTAGTAAAGATTATATGACAAAGTCACAACAAAGTGTCACAACGTGTCAGGCCAACAGTGAATGCACCAAATCGCCATGACATGAACAAGCACATCAAATGCCAGGGGTGTGGCACAGACCAAAGCCCTGCACATCCCTGTGGTTCACCAAGTTCTCAGGGTCTGACAGGCATGTGGGGTCCTGCTGTGCTGACTGTCACCACACACCGGGCATCACAACATGTGAAAAACCTCAGGTTCCAAGCCGGAGAGTGGCCAGGGGTGAGCCCACCTGGCTGTGCCCAAGGATGCCTCTTCCCTGTGCCCTGCAAGGCCTCTAACACAAGGAGCAGCTGCGAGAGACCCTGAACCCTGAGGGAGGAGCTACAGAGCCTAAAAGATACCCAGGGCCTTTCAGAGCCTGGCCCCAACCACCCACAATCCTTCCCTTCCTCATCCACGGGACAGCCCAGCTATGGGTCTTGGTCAGAAAGAACTCAGGCTGAGAGTCCCCACAGAAACCAGTTCAGGTAGGCTGAACCCTATGGATATTCCAAACAGGGCCCATGCCACAGCACTGTCATGATGTCAGGGTGGCTGGGGTGATGGCTGTGACTCTAGAGTGCTCTCCCCAGGTGCAGGCAGCCCAAACTCCAGCTCCCTCGCTCTCCTCACCCGCAGAAGGGGTCCTAGCCGGCCTCACCTTGTAGATGTCGAAGCCAATGGCCAGGTTCTCGCCCTTGCCCTCCTGGCGGGTGGACCGCTTTGGCCGCTGCTGGATGCAGATCAGCACTTCATCTTCCGGCTTCTTGACATCAAAGATGTACTGCAGGTATGGTCAAGGAGAGAGAGACACTGCAATGAGACCACGCCAGAGATGGGCTCGTTGGCTCCCAGAAGCTTGGACTCCAGAGCTTGGGCCAGTCCCATCAACTATCTGAGTCTCAGTCCTGTCCTCTCCTGTGAGACGGGCCCACCAGGGCCTACAAGGAGACCCTGCATGAAGCCTGGAAGAACTCAGACATAATGGATGCTCAGCGCAGAGCCTGAAACACAGGTGGTGTGCAATAAAGGCACACCAAGCATGATGACTAAGGGGCTGCCATGGGTCAGACCTTCAAGGGAGCTGCTAGGAGAGGCCTCTGTGGGGAGGCCCAGCCTGGCTGAGTTCCCCAGGAAGGGGCAGAATTGTTCTGGAAACAAGGGGCTGAGTCTCCACCTCGACCTCTAAATGTCCCTGTAACTCAGGATAAGACACTCACGAGTCCCTCACCATTTCCTCATTTTTATCAGCTGCAGGTTAGATTGTGAGGCTGAGAGCTTCATGACCCCCAGGTGGGACCAACATGCCTACCCAACTCCCACTGTTCAGACGAGTTTGTGGAAGCCAAGGAGGAACAGAGATGTCCCTAAGGTCATGCAGGAGTCCCCTGCAGCAGCTGCAGGGGCAGGCTGGGGGCCCCCGAGAGCGCCCACCTGTGGGTTCTGGAAGAAGGTGTCCTTGTGGTTGATGCAGCCACCACTGCGGTTCCGTCGCGGGTCCTCGTGCTGCGTCCAGGCACCATGCAGCCGGGCCTCCTCCCACGTCTTGTGGATGCTCAGGTAGGAAGTGTTGATCAGGCGGCACTTGATGATGTCAGTGAAGTACCGGCACACGTCCTCGAAGGTCATCCTGGAGAGGGAGGGGCTGGGCTGGGCAGCTCCCCACACCCACTGCCCTCAGCCCACCCATCCACTGGCTACACGCGCTCTGACCACAGCCCACAAAGGAGCACAAATGTGGCCTCACCGAGACCCTGAACCTCTCTTTTGGCCTCAGTTTCCTCATCTGTAAAATGGGCATGAATCTAACAACAGTCGTCTCTCCCACAGAGCTAGCGGAGGAATTAAGGAACGCAATAAAAACACGTAGTACAACTTTCAGCAGACACAGCTGGCAAAGGCCAGCTGTGACAGTTATTCAGGGTTGGTGAGCTCCCCTCTACATCATAAAGCATGTTTTCATCCATTATCTTCCACGGCTGTTGTGAGGCCTGGATAAACAAGTGGTGGGAATCCTGTGGTGAGTGTGTAGTGGTGGCTCCAGTGTTTCTATGTCACTGCGCACTGTGCACACCTCCAGGAGCCTAGGCGTGGCACGGGGAAGTTCAGTGAGGGTGGATGTATGTGAGGAAGGCCTTAGGAAGAAGCCCTTTCTACAGAGGTTTGCTATGTTTTATTCATCTGATCTTGAGCCAGACTGGCAACGTGGATCTTGTCGACAGGAACCCAGACCAGAAGGGCTAGGTGGCCCCTGCTCAGCTCCCCTGACACCTGCAGGAGGGGTCCTTGTGGGAGTGCCAGGATCACTGCCATCTGCCCCTGTCCTGCCGGGGGGCCCTCACAGCATCTGGCATACATGGGGCATCCGGTACCCTTCCAGGAAGCTGCTGAGTCTCCTTATCAAGTGTTCTGCTGAAGAGTGACACTAAGCCTGGCCCACAGTTGGGACTCAGTGTGGGTTGGATGGATGCGGGTTGGATGAACGTGAGTTGGCGAGTTGGATGAATGCAGGGGTGAATATTGGGCTCTAAAAGGTCGGCTGCTACCGTCTTCCGAGCCCACCCCCACTCAAGGAGCCCCTAAACGTCCCTCTCTCCCCTGAACTCACCCTACCCAAACCAGCTGTGCTCTCAGCTCTTGGCCAGATCCATTCCCTTTCCTACCAAGGGCTACTCTGCACCCCAAGTGTCAGCTTGGGAGCCAGCTCCTCCATGAAGCCCCTCTTCTCTCCTACCTACACTCAGCAATCAGGCTGCCAGTGGACCCCTGCCCTCCAGTCAATCCCCCTACCTACTGGCATCCTGGCCTGCTTGCCAGGGGCTCAGCCTGGGTACCAGGGTGGCCCACGGTCCCCTCAGGCGGGCAGAGGGGACTATGGGGATGTTACTGCCCGATTAATTTTACAGAGGAGGAAAGTGAGGCTCAGAGAGATGGCATGACTTGTCCAAAGTCACACGGCATGTTGATGATGGGTCATGCCCTAGAGAACTGACTCCTGACTCCCCCAGTGTTCCCTCCAGGCCCCCAGGAGTCCCCTCAGCCCAGATGCATGGGGCACACACACTCACCAGAACTCGCCGTCGTCCTGCACGGTGACACCCATCTTCTCCCGCTCACTCTTGCTCACTTTCTGCCACTCCTCCGAGCTAGGATGTCAGTGTCGGGAAGGAGAGAAGGAGCTGTCTAAAGGAGGGTCCCACCAGAACCTGGTGCAATGTGGCTAGGGGCCTCTCCGAGAAGCCCCAGCCAGGAGTCGGGGGTCAGGAAGCAAAGCTGCAGGCTGGAGTGAGGGGGCACAGCCTCCATGGAGGAGGCTCCTTCACTGGTCACCTTCCTCCTGGCCTTGCCAGAGCCATGAACATACACAGAGGGGTACCCCCTACTCATTCAGGGCTGGTAAACTTCCCTCCCTGCCCCCTTCTCCACCCACGACCCCTGCAGGTCAGCTCACCCCCACCCTAGGCCTTTGCCCATGCTGAATCCATCACCCACACACCCACTCCAAAACAAGGCTCCCTTCTCTCTTCCTAATGTCATCCTGCCCCCACCAGATCCTTCAAGGCCCAGCCCCAGTGCCACCTCCGCCCAGAAGCCCACCCACATCCTTGTCCAAGCCCCTGTCCCCTGTGCCTGCACCCCTGGCCCCAGGCCTCACGTGTCGCTCCAGGGCCCATTCCACTCCCGCTCGCCCCAGGGGTTGCGCAGGCGGATCATGTCCAGCTTCTCCGACTTGAAGAAGGCCAGCAGGCCGTGGCCCAGGCGCACCTTGCGCACATCGGTGATGGCATATGCGTGGCCCTTCACCAGGCCACACGCCAGGCGGGCCTCCATGTCGGCTGCTGTCATGGCCTGCAGGAAGGCACAGTTGCTCAGAGAGGCAGGGCCAGACTGGAACCCACAGCTGGGACTCAGGTGCTGGAGCTGGTGTCCGGGGCCGCAGTGCCCCCTACAGGACAGAGTGGGAACTGCAGGCTGGGGCACTGCCTTGTTCACAGACCGGAGTCAGCAGTCTGAGTAAAGGCACCTGCAATGGGGTCAGTCCAGGATGGTGTGCTGGAGCTGACGTGCGCCGGCTCAGCTGATGGATAAATATTCATTTATTTGAATCTTGAGAGCTGATTGTTAAAACATTGGTAGCTGGAAACCAACCACGGTGGGAGTATTTACACCATGGAAATCAGCAAATGCTACAAATCAGGGCTGTTTATTTTTCTAGAGAGTCAATTTACTAGCACACCTCAGGGTCTACTAAACCTGGGTTCAAATCCTGCCTTCACTAAGCCCTGGCTTTGAACCTAAAACACAAGCAATGACTGAAATCAGGATCCTCTTGAAGTACCCAGCCCAGGCCACAGGGCCTCACTTCCCTCTTCAGCTGCCCTGAACTCCCGGCACCTTGACTGAGGGACCCTAGGATGTAAGACACCCGTAACCCAAGGGGGGCAGAAAAGGAGGCTTGGTTGAAGTGTGGAAAAGCCTGCCCCAGCCTAGAGGGAGAGTGGGGTGCGCACCTTCCAACCATTCCCTCCCTGTGAGGTTGAGGGTCTAGGTTTTCGAGCTGATCCATCTTGGCCTAGGATGTCACAGCCACCTCCCACCCCATCAGGGCTGGTGATGGAGAGAGGCCACCTCTGGGGGTGGTTGTGCGTCCTCACCTTGATGGAGGCACTGATGAGGCCGCCCCGGCTGTGCACCTTTAACACGCGTTCAAACAGCTGGTTCCTCTTGGTCTCATCGTTGGCGAAATCACCCTCGGTCAGGTCGATGGGCTCGGAGACGCCACCCGTGAAGTCCACCAGCGCGTCCGCCGTGTTGCCTCCATCCAGCGCCTGGTAACAACCCGCCAGCCTGGGAGCAAGAGGCAGGAATTCCTAGTTTGTGTGCCCCATCTGGTCCAAACCCTTCACCTTATAGGGGAAATGTCTGACACTCAGGTCAAACAAACTGCCACAGTCATGCAGCAGGCCATGGCAGAGCTAGCACAAGGACCCCGGTCTTGACTCCCAGGCCAACATTTGTCCCACTGAAACCATTGAAAGTGCAAGTTCCCCTAAGCCTTAGCGGCTCCACCTTCAAAAGTTCACTGTCCAAAAATTTAGCAGTTCTTTTCAAAAGTGCTAATGGTGAGGAGGGGGAAGAAGAACTTATTGTTTAATGGGGAGAGTTCTTGTTGGGGATGATGAGAGCGTCCTGGGTCTAGACAATGGTGACATCCATGGTACTGTGAGTGCAACTCATGCCACTGAACTGTATGTTATATGCAGGTGAAATGAGAAGTGTTACATTTTGTACATTTCATCACGATAAAAATGCTTTTAAAAACTGCTTTTAAAAAACTGCTTAAAAAAAAAAAAAGGCCGGGCACGGTGGCTCAAGCCTGTAATTCCAGCTCTTTGGGAGGCAGAGGCGAGAGCACTGCCTGAACCCAGGGGTTCAAGACCAGCCTGAGCAACTTGGTGAGACCTCTTCTCTACAATAAAAGTCAAAAATTAGCCAGGTGTGGTAGCGCGCACCTGTAGTTCCGGCTACTTGGAAGGCTGAGGGGAAAGGATCACTGGGGCCCAGCAGGGTGATACTGGGGCAGCCATGAGTGTGCCGCTGCACTCCAGCCTCGGTGACAGAGTGAGACTCCTACTCAAAAAATAAAAATAAAAAATAAATAAACAGGCAAGGCCACTGGGTGGGCTCCAGGAGTGGGAGAAGGGGAACCTGCATTGGGGCAGGAGCAGTAAGACTCAGTGGCCACCAGGGAACTCGACTTTCTTGGATAAAAGTAGAATCTGCCAATGTGGTTTCTTGGGTTTGCTGTTGATGTTGGGAGACTTTCCTTTTCCTTCCTCTCTCTTCTCTCTCTCTCTCTCTCTCATACACACACACACACACACACACACACACACACACACACATACACATACACACGTGCACACCTGTACAGATATTTTCCAAGGAGACTGACAAATGGGCCTGGGAGAACCAGGGAGTGGCTCCAACTGAGTTGACTGGGCTGGTTTCTGACCCCTCTGGTACAAGGGCCTGGGCACGCCGCTCTGCCCGAGGCCCTCCATACTCAGCAAACCTTTGCCTCTCGTCCCTTCTGGGCCAGGCTCTGTGCTGGGGACACAGGGCCTGACACAGAGCAGGAGGGGTCAGGAAAGACAGTGTGGACAGACAGCCAGGCAGAGAGGTGGATGGTGGATGGGGCGGAGGCCCAGCGAGCAGGGGAGGAAGGTACCTACCCTCACAACCCAGGCCTCATCAAAGAGTTACCAAATCCCAGTAAAGGTCCCAGGCAGGGTTTGCAGCATGGACCTTTGGGAGAGATCCCAAACATGAGAGCTGGTTCTGCCCTCAGCTACCTGAAGGATACCACCTGGCCTCAGTCTTCTCTGTCAGTAGAGCAACTGTTCTTGCCTTCACAGAGTCCAGGCCCCCACGGGGTCCAGGCCTCCCCCCACCCAGCGCAGGCTCAGGGACTCTGAGCACACCGCACAGAGTGCACCAGCCCCCACCCCTCTGTGCCTGGAGCTCTGGCTAAAGGAACAAGCTTGGAGGGTGCTGGCTCTGCCCAGAAGCCCACCCGCCTGTCCACCACCAACACCTACTTGGCATAGGCTTTCTCCACCAGGGCACACCAGAACTCGTTGCGGGAGTTGGAGTGGCAGTAGATGAGCTGGTTGTTGACCGTGGGCAGCCGGTCGTCGATGACCACGTCCACCCACTCCCCGAAGCGCCAGAAGTGGAAGTGGAAGATGCCCGCATAGGCGTCAGGCTTCTCGGGGTCCCACTCCTGCTCCTTCCAGTCTGGGATGACCTGGGTGGGGGCAGCGGGGGACAGGATAGGGACATAGTGAAGGGCATGCGTGGCCTCCCAAGGAAATGGGGTGCACACCTCCAGGGAGTCAGAACGAACGGGAATGCTGGATTCAAGTCCTGCCCCAGTCGTCAACCGTGAGACTTGGGCCAATCCCTCTCAACTCCAGGCATCAGGCTCCCCATCTCTGCAAGACTGGAGGTGCCCTCAGGCTCCTTCCAGCTGTATCGCTGGAAGATTCTATGAGCTTCCCCCTCCCTTCCTCAAGCTTCCCTGCACCCTCCCCCTATGGACATCTATCCACCTGTATGACCAGTTCCTGGCCGCTGGCACTACCACCCGCCCGTCCCTCCCACACCGGCAGCCAGCAGCCATGCTGTCTCCTTGTCCCCTCTCCATCCAATCTGGCCCATCTGAGATCCTACATGCTCCTGAAATCTGTCCCCTCCTCTGCCTCCCACTGGCACCACCCTGGCCCCATCCGCCTTCTCCTCACCCGGACATGGCAATCACATCCACAGTTCCATCTGCACTTGCACTACACGACAGCAGACCCACCTGATCCCATCACTCCTCCGACCCAGACCCTTGCTGTGCTCCCCAGGCCTCATGTCTCTACCTCTCCCCACCGCAGCCCCCACCCCTGCTCTAGGAACTGCACACCTGCTCTCCTCCTCTTCACCCAGTTGGCTTCTAGTCATCCTTTAGTGTTCATCCTCCTCCTTCATTCCTGGACTTTTTCCCTGACTTTTCAGACTAGGCCAGGACCCCCATCCGTCGGCTAGGATTCGAACCCAGGTCTGCCTGCCTCCAAAGGATAAGCTCAGGAGCATGGGGGGCCACTCTCTGCCCAGCCCCATGCCGGACTCGAGAACTTGGACAAATCCCATAGTCCCACCCTGAAGAGGCTCCCCATCTGGTGAGAGAGGCAGCTAACACAGGGCACATGCAGGACTTTGAGAGAAGAAAGCGGCAGGCCCTACCCTGGAGGGCATCCCCAGCGTCTCCCAGGCAGATGACAACAGACAGAGGCTGCCTGAGCAGCAGGCAGACAGAGAAGGGAGAAGCCCTCACCCTGCCAGGCCAGGATGGGTGACCTGCGAACCCTGCTGTATACGGGGCCGAGCGGGGCTGAGCCCCATCAGGACCACAAGCAGTTCCCTCTAGCAGCAAACCATCCCAGGTGTAGGGGCAGGCACCCGGGCCGAGGGCCAGAGATACACTAGGAGGCCCAAGTGGAGCATGCAGACACCAGCTAGAGGACTCCCTGCCCCCACTCATTAGGGACACTCCTGTTTATGCCTTTCCACCAATAGGACGCTGGTAAAGGGAAGTAAGTGCTGCTCCCTAGTGGGACGGTGGAGGCCAAAGAAGTTAAAATGCCAACTACACGAAGAGGCACCGCTGCCCTGGTGGCCCTGCTAGAGCCAGGTACAGGGCCAGCTGCTGACAGCATTGCCCCAAAACCTCACAAGCTCTGGGGGCAAAACTACAAGGGGGTCGCTGGCGGATGGCCGCCCACGGGCACAGGATGGGAGGCAGGAGTCCAACCCAGGGCTTCCCAGCCAGGCACAGCAGCTGGAACCCAGTAAAGGCTCAGTACCGGCGGGTTCCTCGCCCCACACCTCACCATCTTCTCAGTCAACTCTGTCCTTTCTGAGTAAAAACGCCCAGGCATGACTGCCCTGACTCCTAGCACTCTCGCTCCACTTTGCTTTCAGGACAGAACGCTGTGTCAGAAATGGGCTACGTGCGGGTGAGGGTCACCAGCCCCACCGCACAGATGGGAAGGCTGAGGTCCACAGAGAAGAGGGATGCTGCCTGAGGGCACAGAGCGACCAGGAGTCCTAAGCTGAGAACGGGCCTGGCCCACAGTCTCCGCCACCTCCTCCCCCTCCTGCCCTGCTCTGAATGCTCTGGTCTGTGTGGGAGGGAGGAGAAGCAACTCTCGCAAGGTGCCAGGAGGTGCCGCTGGGACTGCGGGAGGATCATTAGTCAAACTCGGGGCTTGGCCCTGAGCCCTCTGCAGCTCGAGAAGCAGCCAAGGAGGCTCCAGGGCCTGGAGATTCAGAGTCAGGGATCCCTGAGGGCCTCAAGTTCCCCACCTGCATCAGTCATCGCATCACAGCCATCGGACCAAGCACGAGGCGGGCCCCGGGCCAGCTTCCTTGTCTGGCAGCCCCTCTGCTGCCAGTGGGGGTGCTGAGGGGGAGGGAGACCATCCAGACTATTGTCACATGTGTGCACACACACTAACCCCCCCCACACACACACACCACACCCACCCCATTGGAAGTCAAGGAAGCCCACCACATACCCCTGGGGGCCAAGTCAAAGGATTCAGGAACCAACCTGAAGAGATGCCCACTGGCCAAAGATGGGTCAATCTGAGCCTCAGTAAGGATCGTAACTGCAGTGGGTTAAAACTGCAGTTCATGAGCTCAGAATGATACTTACAAAAGCAAATCGTCAGTCACTATTGGAGGAAGGAAGGGCATCAACTCATCTTTTTTTTTTTAACTGGAAAATTAAGGGAAAGAATCGAGCACTTATCTGGCCTTTGATACAAATTGTATGAGACTAACCAAATAGCAAGAGAAAAGAAGTTGTTATCTGGGAAAGAATTCCAGCTAATAAATGATAATATTAGACCATGGTCATTTTGTAACCACTGAAGAATTTGTGGATTTAGGCCATGGTCACCAGTGGCTTCTACCATCACAAAAAAGAGAGACAAAATGTGGTACATATACATGATAGAGTATTAAGTAGCCATAAAGAAGAAAAAAATCATGGAATTTGCAGCAAACTAGATGGAGTTGGAGACCATCATACTTAGTGATCTATCACAGAAACAAAGAACTGAATACCACATGTTCTCACTCATAAATGGGACCTGAACATTAATCACAACAGCACAAGGGAGAAATTGGCAGTTGAAGGACACTGCGGGGAGGGGGACACATAGGATCGCAAAGCGTTCTTGGTCCTCAACCAGGGAAAGGGAGGGCCAGCTGGAGGTCCAAACTTCACCTGCATGAATCCTGACTTGTACCTCACATATCTATGATTTAAAAAAAAAAGAGAGAGAGAGACAACCAACTATCATGCACGTCCTGAATGAAAAATACGACATCTCCCAGGAAGCAGTCATGCCAGAAAATAATTTGTACCTGAACCTTATCAAGCCTCTGGAGCTAAGTCCCAGCTTATAGGAAATGCAGGGGACAGAGAACATGCCCAATGCCACCACGAGGATGCAGTCTACAAAATCCAGACCATAGGAAATCCCACAGGACAAACACAGTCCAGTGTCTTCAATAAGGAATCAAACCATTGCAGTTATGCACTTCTGTTTGGATCTCATTAAAACAAACACTGTAAAACGTATGCATATTCACAGTACAAATTGGAAATCAGAATATTTATTATGCATTTCATGATATTAGGGAACTACTTCAAAATATTTCAGCTGTGTGTTGGTATTGGGGTTATTATTTTGCTGAGTCCTTATCTTTTGGAGATGCATCCAGAAATATTTACAGATATGATATGCTGCCTGGGGAGAGAGAAGGGGAGTTTAGATCTGCCATAAGATGGTAACTGTCAACAGCAGGACGAGGGAGTCCGTAAGGCTGTGCTGTCCACCCTCATACTGTCTGCAGTAGAGTTTTCCCATTACCAGGGACATTAGAAGCCTGGCCAGCAGGCGACCCTCTCAACCTCGCCCCACAACACTCCCTCCTTTGGGCCCATGGAAACCTGCCATGTTCGCTAAACACCTGTGACGCTTCAAGTCACCTCACCCACGCACATGCAGCGCCTCTGAACCTCAGGGGCTGGCGGAAGAGCAGCTCCTGGGGGCCCCCCTGCCCAGCCCTTCCCAGAGCACAGCCGGGCAGCCCCTCCTCCTGGCCTCCCTGGTCTACTCTCTGTCCCCGCCTGCTGGGAGGAGCTCCTTGGGGAGGGGCCAAGTCTGACTCATCTCTAGATCGCCAGCACCCAGCACAGGGCCTGGCCCTGCTCCAAAGCTGGCTAGAGTCTCTCTGGGAGGAAAATCCCCAATGCTGGTCACAGTGCGGCTCTGACCGGCTGGTGACCTGTACACTCCACATAATACCACTTAGCAACCATGGTGCGTGGCAGTGACTTAAGTTTCAACTGGGCCACCTCTCTGAGCCTGTCTGCTCATCCACCCACTCTACCTCCAGGACTGTTAGAAGAACTGAAGGAGATGGCCTTGGAGGTCGTTCGTAAACTGTAGAGGGCAGTGCACACACGAGGGGTCATCCATGTTGGCATCCACATGTGTGTATTCACACAACAGTCTGGGAAGGAGCTGAGATGACCCGGTCCCCCTCCTCCCCGAGAGGAGAAAGGAAATCCTCAACATCATCCCCCACACACCTTCTGGGGACAGCGAGGCACCTGTGTGGGCAGACCTGGCAGCGAGGCCAGGACCGTGTGGGCTTTGGAGCCTTCCTCATACCCCATGGGATGTGATCCCTAGGCAGCCACCCACTTCGGGGCCCCACCGATGGGTGCATCACAGCGCCCCCTGGTACCTCCAACTCCTGGGTTTTCCCTGGAGATCCCCCCCACCTGCCACTCAGACCCAAGTGGCTGGGCTCAAATCCTCCCAGTAGCCGGGACACTGCCCAGTCGTGCGACAGAGAGGACAGGACGGGAGTCAGGAGCCCGGGGAGGGTGGCACTGCTCAGGACTTTTCAGAGTTCTGCCTGGGACCCCAGCTCAGGGCATTTCTGAATCACACCGGTGGAGCTGTGGGATAAAAGCTGCAGTGAGATTTCCTGTGCGGGGTGACGTGAACCACAAGGCCTTTTTGTCCTCAAAACGAGTGGATCCCTGGTTCTGAGGACCTAAGATTCCTCAGTTCTCACCTTCTGATTCCAAGAATCTCAAATTTCCCATTTCGGATGCCGTGACTGGGAGAGCCCAGGAAGGCCACGGACACTCTCCGCCCCTTGGGAGAGCAGAGAGCCCTGATGGCTCACCAGAGACCAGGGCGGCTAACGCACTGCACAGGGGCCAGTTGAGTCTCATTCACAGGCCAGCTGAGACCTGGGCAGGGACCCCCAGCCTGGGGCAGGCTGCCTTTCCCTGGGCCTCAG
>CAUYQG010275006.1:0-16911 GCA_963574415.1 Tarsius wallacei | reverse complement strand
TAGACTCAAACTAAAAAAAAAAAAAAAAAAAAAAAAAAGAAAGAATTCTGTTCAATCTAGCAGCAGCCTCATCAGTCTTTACGAGATGTCACCTCTATTGACTGGCAAAGGTAACACTGAGGTAACTCCATAATCAGTGGCAAAATGAACTGGACTGTGGGTTTCCTAACCTTCTCCTGAGTCTCCAACAAGTTCTTTTACCTGGATCCCTTTGCAGACAACTGTGAAATTCCTTGCTCCACTTAAATTTGCTGTCCAAGAGCAAGAATGTATGAGACGATCGGATGGTTAGGCAAATGTATCTTCTTTATTTGTTTTTCTGAAGTTGGATCGATGCAAAGACTGCACAAAATGGAAAATAGGCTGAGGAACGGGAGCTGGCCTTTCCTGAGCATCCCCTCCGTGCTGGAGGTATTGCCAAGAGAGGGACTCCCAGCTCGCCAACGGGCCGTCGTGTGGATCTCAGCTGGGAGACCAGTGAGAGGACACTGGATGTCATCAAGCAAGAAGAGCAGAGGAGATCGACAGGCCATTAGAGACGAGGAGCTGTGGCAGGATGAGAACAATAGGAAAGATCTGGGCTGCACTATTTTTGCCCTAGGGCTGGTCGGTGAACAGGAACCATCAAATGCAAGGTTACCTTTGCATACCATGGTCACACCAGGGGGAAGGTTCCTATTCTCACTTACAGGTGGAAAACTGAAGCTCAGAGAGAAAGAAAACAAACAGGCCAGGGTATCTCACAGATTTATAAGCCGTCCTCTGTGCCATTGGAGCTGAAAATCACCAGGAAGCCGAGTGACCTGCTTACTGTCAGATTCACGTGTAGGTAAAACCTAGGCTTAACCTGCTCAAACATCACCTCTGGAGTCCTCTCTGTCATGGGTGGAGCCAGTCACTCTTCCTCCATTTCACAACGCATTGTGATTTGTTTGTTTACACACACATCTTCCAGCAAAACAGGAGTAAAACTCTGGAAATGTAACCTCTCTTAAATTGTGCCCACACAGCTGTCTACCTATAACCCTGAGCCATGAGGAAAAAGAGAGAGCAGGTCCTGTACAGAACGGACGGCTCATGCTCAGATTTCAGACACAAACCTGACCTTCCTGGCGTCCTTAGCAAGGATGCCTGAGGAAGCCAGGTTCATGGAGAAATGAGGGATTTGAGATCTGTAATTTTCCCTCCAACACGTCAAGAATTCACACTGCCAGTGACATCAGAGTTTCTTCCAGAATGTGGAAGGTTGTCTCTTCCTCCCTTGAAACTGAGTCTCCCCCCAGCATGGAAGGAGGACGGAGACCTGGAAGCCCATGCCAGAGAGGAAGAAAGGGGTAGTGCTTGGCCTTCTATCCACTGATGTGGAAGAGGAAAAGAAACTGACAGAGAGAAACAAGTGTGGAGTCATATGTGCCCAGAGGTGCCTTCTCTGGATTGGAGTCCCAGAGAGCAGAAAGAATGTTAGTAGTTTGAGGGGAATCCGAAAACAAAGCATTGGCTTTTTTAGGGGGAGGGGTAGACAGCCCCACACCAAGCCGAAGAGGCCACATCAAAGAGCAAGCAGAGGTGAAGCCTGGTGAGCGCCCAGAGTTCTGCTCAGCTCCCGTGTCACTGGGAGGGGTCCAGAAGCGGAGTGTCTCGCGAAGGGGCGGAGGCTGGGCTGGAGGCAGTCGGAGGGGCAGCAGCCGCCGTGGCAGGAGATCAGCGCACTCACAGCCGGACTTGTGGGGGCCGCGCGTCATCAAGACCAAGGGCGGGGCCGTCCCCGAGGAGAGAGGGAGCACGGCTGGGAGGGGCGGCAGGGAGGCCGGCAGAACGGCAGACGCAGACCGCAGCGGCTCCACGCGCCAGGCAGCAAGGGCAGTCACCTCCTGGCCAGCTGCCCTCGGGGAAGGCCGTCACAGGACCAGCACGAGGCCGCAAGGCCACACAACCCCCTAGAGACCCACAGACCCTCTTGGAAATGAGGATGGGGGGGTCAGAGTCTGGCAGGCTGAGCAATCGTCCGAAAGCAACTGAACGATCTGGAGAGAGCTTTTAAACGGGGAGAGATTGGCAAGTTTTGCATCCATCAGCTTTTCCCCTCAACCTGCTGCTACTCAGCCAGCTGGAGGGTGTTTGGGGGAGGGTTTGCTGTGAGGATCAGGCAGGATATAACGAAGAGGCCACTTCTTTGGACATCTGCGTGAAGCGCGAATGGACCCACATTTGTCTGTGCCCTTTAACACTCACGCTTCTTCGGAGCTGGGATGGTGTCAGTCACCTCTGCACTCCCAGGGCACAGCAGAAGACATAGAAGGTGTTTAGCATTCCATACCTGGGTCCTTTGTGCATGAATGATAACGAGACTACCAGAGGCCACTTGTGTTGCCTTGCCCAATAATTGGCCTTTAGAAAGCATCCTTTCATTCACTGACTTATTTGTTCAAATATTGGATCCCTTTTGACTTTTATCCTGCCCATGATACTGTGCAGGAAACAAAGATAACTTGTTTCTGCATTTATCCAAACACCAGGAATTTATTCAGTGCTTGTTATGTACCAGGCACACAGGTTCTAACTTCAAGGGTCTTACGCACTCAAAAAGGAGAGGCAACATGTAAGCACACAACCATCATACAAAATAGAATGTGACAATTACCATAGGAAAGTGGAGATGAAGAAACCGATAAAGAGTTCAGACAGGCTCAAACACATGTTTCCAGTCCTGCAAACGTGGCTGTTACAGAATGCGGCGGAGGGAAAGGGAGAGAGCGCGCCCCTTGCCTTCCGGGGCCTCCGCCTGACAGCACGGCACCTGGGGACGAGCCCACAGGGTCTGAGTCGGGGAGGTGGAACAGGAAAGCTCCCTTCCGCAGAAGGGAGTTCCAGAAGATGCATGGAAGGGCAGGTGTAGGAATGAGCACAGTGATGGAACTAAAGAGAGACGAATGATTGTTCCAGGGATAGTTCTGATGACGTGCAGGGCTGAAACCCCATATCGGGACAAAAGGCTGGCAGAAAACCATGCAGCACCCAGTCAAATACGTACATGTGAAACGCCACATAGTGAAGTTATTTTCACAGTCATGGGACTAGGACGTCCAGACTTAAGAATTCTGAAAGAGATTTGAAATATTGTGTTCCCTTCTGGGGTAAGAACTGTGTCTGGTTTTAAAAGCTTTGCCTTCAAATGAACCTTAAAAATATCTCTTGAGGCCGGGTGCAGTGGCCCACACCTGTAATCCCAGCTCTTTGGGAGGCTGTGGCAGGAGGATTGCTTGAGCCCAGGAGTTCGAGACCAGCCTCGACAACATAATGAGACCTCATCTCTACAAAATAACAAATTTGGCCAGGTTCGGTGGCTCAGCCTGTAATCCCAGTACTTTGGGAGGTTGAGGCAAGTGGATTGCCTGAGCCCGTGGGTTTGAGACCAGCCTGGACAACTTGGCGAGGCCTTGTCTGTACAGTAAATAAAAAATTAGCCGGGCACAGTAGCACGCGCCTGTAGTTCTGGCTACTTAGAAGGCTGAGGCAGAAGGATCGCCGGAGCCCAGCAGGGCAATGCTGGGGTGGCCCTTAGTGTGCCACTGCACTCCAGCCTGGGCAATGGAGTGAGACTCCAACTCAAAAAACAAGATAAAACAAAACAAAAAACCAAATTACCCAGACATAGTACTGCACGCCCATAGTCCCAGCTACTTGGGAGGCTGAGATGTGAGTGTCACTTGAGCTCAGGAGTTCGAGGCTGTGGTAAGCTGTGATGGTGCCACTGCACTCCAGCCTGGTTGACAGAGTGAGACCCTGGTCAAAAGGGCAAGGATAAAGAAGAAAATGCAGCCTTAAATGCTCAGGTTCCTGGGACCTGTTTCTAACGTATATAGGCACACCTTCTCTCTGGCTCATCCACAGAGGTGGAAATTCAAGTTGGCTACACATTTTAAAAAGTCTGCTTAGTTGACTTTCTCTCGTCTGTCATAACTTCTTGACTATGGGACCACACCTACGCGAGGCCAGAGGGTGGGAAGTCTGAGTCTCCTGTAACTTCACGGAGCGGAACGCATATTTCACCCTCGCACTCGCTGTACTGGGTTCTAAGTGTTAATGTAGCTGCTTGCTGTCTCTCAGCTGGGCCCAAGCCTGATCAGGAGTCATGTCCTCGGCATCGAGCTGGGGATGTTTCTTAATAAAAAAGGAGCATGTGTGTCAAACCTATTAAACTTTAGACTCTTGAGACCTAGGAAAGCTGCACTTGACTTGGCCTTCCCTTGTGTCCGACACAAGCTAACTCTTCACCTACAGAAAGTGCAGAAAGAGCGGGCCAGAAAGGCCTGAGAGCTGTGTAAGGCGATGGATGAGCGGGGCACCTGTCTGTTTTGCGTGCCTCATAGAGTCTGTCTCAAGGCTGGACGCCACCCTACGTATCAGGAAGGCCGGCATTGTTTCGGAGTTAGCCTCTATTTATATGCTGCG
The DNA here is from genome assembly GCA_963574415.1 of Tarsius wallacei. NCBI lineage: Eukaryota > Metazoa > Chordata > Mammalia > Primates > Tarsiidae > Tarsius > Tarsius wallacei. The sequence continues at coordinate 12,459 of CAUYQG010275006.1, read as the reverse complement.
TCAACACGCCTGCGCCAGAGGAGTGGGGCGGAAGGGGGCATAAGCAGATGGGTGAGATGGAAATGGCCCAAGGGATGCAGAGCTCCTCCGAAGGGGTGAGTGTGGTGTCAGAGCCACAGAGCCCCCAGCACGGTGAGCACGGGTCCTGGAAATTGTTCCCCATGTGAGTTAAGCTTCATGACTGCGCTACCATGTTTGAAGAGACATGCTTCCTTCCTATTTCACAGAAGCACTCGCTTAAGCTGTTTGCATTTTAGTACCACGTGGCTGAAAAAAGATGAATAATCTTTGGGTGAGAAGTCGTAAAGCTGGTATTTCTACCTTAATGGCTCCTATAGTACAGCTATAAAAAAAAGCATAACTTTTCAAACGTATCCAAATGTCATTGCTAATCTGTCTCAAAGTCACAGGCACAGTCCATTCATTCTCTATAAGTCAAGAGACACAAATCCACAAACGTGTCTTTAGAATAAAATCCTGATAAACCCAGCATGATAGTGTCACCATCTCTCTTTTACGTTCTAATAAAGGAAACACCCGGGTTTTTCACTTTAGTCTTTTTTATCATCTTTTTCCTGCATGAATGTTATCATCTTTGCCACTGCTAACTTCCTTTAACTTCAGAATACAAAGGCAAAATTAAAAAATATTCCTCCCAAAATATACTCAACATTAGTAGCCATTATGAAGATGCAAATGAAAATGACAGTGAAATGTTACCATGTGCCTTTTAGACAGGATAAAACAAAAAACAGGTATAACACCAAACGCGAGTGAGGATGGGAAACCAATGGATATCTCATACATTGCTGGCGGGAATGTAACAGGGTACAGCCATGATGGGAATTAGTTTGACTAAATACGCCCCTGCCACATGATGCAACAGTTGCACTGTTGGTAATGCATCCCCGAGAAATAAACACTTTTATTGGCACAAAATCTTGCACATGAATGTTCATAGCAACTTTATTTGTAAAAGCTCGAAGCTGGAGACAACACCGTGTGCCCTTTGACAGGTGGACAGCTGAACAATTTCTAGTTTATCCATATTACAGAGTACTACTCATCAGAAGAAGGGAACAGCCCGTTGATTCACGCAGCCAATTAGATGGACTTAAGGATGCGATGGTTAGGGAAGAGTGAATCTCAAAAGGTTAAATACTGTGATTCCATTTTTAGATCGCAATCTCCAGCTGACAGCTTCTGTAGATGGAGAACAGATTAGTTGTTGCTAGAGATGAGGGCGGCGGGCTGCGTGTGACTTTGCAGGGGTAGCGTGAGGGAGTTCCTTTGTGGCAATGGGACAGTCTGACTCTTGGTTGCAGTGGTAGTTACAGACTTGTACATGGGACCAAACTCAATAGACACACACACACACACACACACACACACACACACACACACACACCCCACGCACACATGAAGGTAAAAATGGATAAAAACTGAATAAGGGCAGCAACTTGGAGGGATTTAGAGTCTATGATACTGACTGATCTGTCACTGAAACAAAGAGCAGAGTACCACATGTTCTCACTCATAAGGGGACCCTGAACATTTACCATAGTGCTATAAGAAAGGGACTGACGGTAGTGGGATATTGCCGGGGTGGAGTTGGGGGGAGGAACACAACATCAAGAAGGGTATCTGTCCTCAAACCAGGCAAAGTGGGGACCAACGGGCGCCCCGAACTTTACGCGTATGACGTCCACTTAGATACCTAATCCTGAATTGTACCTCACATCTTTAAAATTAAAAAAATACACATACACACACACACACATATATATATATATATGCACACACACACACACACACACACACACACTTACCAAATAAGGTCTGTAGTTTACCAATATTGTATGAACACCAAGGTCCTGGTTTTGACATCATTCTAAAACCAGATAAAACGTCACCGTTGAGGAAAGCTGTGTGAAGGGTTCAAAGGATCCTATATACTTTTGCACTTTCCTGTGAATCTATAATCACTTCAAAATTATGTTTTTCCTCTCAAGCTTCGTATGTGCCAGTTGTCGGTAACATTGAAGCATCACAGTCTGGTAACACAGGCAGAAAGGGCAAGAGGATGGAGCAAGGAACAGCTCTTCATGTCAGTATGCTCTACGTCTCTGTTTTTGAGAGACTCCGACAACAAGAGACTTTGGTGCTTGCCAATTATGAAGGAAGCGTCTCCTGTTAAGACAAGTATGCTTGGATCACATTCTACCACATGTTTCTTCAGAAACACTCAGGCTCTCTTTTATGTACAAAATTAAGCCATCCAGGCACTGAAGACCTTACAATACGGCTCAACTCCACTCTCTTCTACTCTTTTCTGAGTAACCACTGCTTCAATCCGTTCTCCACACCGCAGCCAGAAGGTCTTTGAAACTCACATCTGCCACACTGCCTTCCAGTTTGGAAATTCTGCGGTGGCTTCCCATGGCACTCGGCCTAAAAGCCCAAGCCCTTGGCCTGATCCTTCCCTCCTTCTGCAGCCACCTTGGGCCACCCTTCGGTTCAGTCTCCTTGCTCAGCCCTGGGACCTGTCCAGAACCTCCTCCTTGCTGGGGTCCATCCCACCACAGGGCCTTGGGCCTGGATCTCTTCCCCTCCCAGCAAGTGCCGCCTCTGTGAGGTCTCAGTTCTGTCGGTTCTGAACACTGGCGCTTGATCACAATTATGGATCCTTTTGTTTGGTCACTTGCGTGAAGGATGCCGCTCCCACTTGACTGGGAATGCCACAGTGATATCGGCAGTACGTATTTTTGCTCTCAAGTGTGTTCATCCCCTAATAGTGTCATGAACACAGATGTGTTCTATAATTACTTTTATTTTTCATTTTTATTTTTATTTTTTTAAGTTGGAGTCTCACTCCATTGCCCAGATTGGAGTGCAGTGGCACGCTCCCGGCCACTGCAGCCTCGACCTGCTGGGCTCCGGCGATCCTTCCGCCTCAGCCTTCCAAGTGGCTGGAACTACAGGCGTGTGCTACCACGCCCGGCTAATTTTTTTGATTTATTGTAGAGACGCGGTCTTGCCAAGTTGCCTGGATGGGCGTAATTACTTTTAAAGACTCTGAATCAAATGAGAATAACATTTTCCAGTCATGTTCCCGGAGTTTTCTGCCCCCAGGCTTCTGTTTTGAGATTCATTGCAAAGCTGTACCCACATTTCACCCAATCTCATAGACCCATCTGAACAGACACCTCCTTGACTTTGCAAATAACCACTGTCCTCTTTCGAAAACAGTAGCACTTAGGTGTCTGGTCTTTTGTCGTACTTGGCGTCACTGTCATTAAACTGTGTCTCGTGTCCCCTTTATCAGTTCGTAAGCTCCTCAAGGCAGGGCCGAGTCATTTCTCTTTATGTAACCTGCAGTGGCTGGTGCATCTCTCAGATGCTTAATCAATGTGTCTTCTTTATTGACTGGTGTAAGTAAAACACATATTATGAGCTCAATTAGTATTTATAGAAACAAGAAAAAACCATTATAGGTCCTTGTCAGTTACATCAATTTGCAGTGAGTAAACAGAATTACATTAATAAACAGCCATACAGACATAATTCCCAGAGCAGATGCCTTCTGACTGTTTCTTATTACTTAATAGTTATTTGTTGTAGGTGACAAAATGGTTCTAGAACTGTTAGATTCAACTACTTTTTTACTTCCTTGTTCTTTGCTTAGTAAATTACAATGAAGATCAACTGGCGTTTCACTGGAATTATTTTTTCTTGCTACAGAATTAAAATAAGCTTTCCCATAGAATTCCGCATTAAATAAGGTGCCAGATAGTTAATTTGAGAGAAGTGGTGGGATGGATTGGTGACGGTATGTGACATGGGCTGAAATCAGGGGACCAGCTGTTAAGAATAAATTGTCACTGTTTACATGCAAAAACGAATCGAGCTTAAGAAACCCACAATTTCTTGGGCCCTTTCCATGCTCAACAGAAGAAATGGAAGTCAACTGTTTCCCCAAGGGGGAAGTCACCCCTCATTCTACCTAGCCCCATTTATAATTTTTGACTCTGTGCTAATAGGTCCAGTTTTGCCCTGCAGCCAACATTCCTCTCTTCCTTTCCCCACCAAACCTGTATGGACATTCTGGGGCTTCTAAATTTAGGTAAAGGATTGCTGGGAGTTTCTGTGCCCCCAAATGCCGGAAATAAATGCAACTTAACCCCTTTAAACGCTTATTGAATATCCAGTATGTGCTGGGTTTTCCACCAGGTACTAGAGATGCAAAGATGAATGAGAAAGCATCCTTGCTGTGAAAAAGCTTAAAATCATGAATTGTACAAATGTGGTGAAGTAGATGGGAATATGTAACCACCATTCTTAGGCGAGAAATCGTGCCTACAAGCAAACACCATCGGAGACAGAAGAGTCTGTTCTCAGGGTGGGGTTTGCCGAAGCGAGGTGGGAGCTAGGCCGGGTGTAGGGACATCTTGGCCTTCCCTCTGCATCCAACGCGTCTCTGAATCCACCCTGAGTACGAGTGGGTGCTCTCCACCCAAGATGCCAGGAGCACTCCTAGTGAGAAACATCTGTCTCATTCACTGAGAGAAACCTCATCCTGGATTGGCTCAGGAAGTCCAGGTCTACGTCCATAAGCTTAACGGCGTTTCCCCGGCCACTTGTGTGGTCCAATCAGAATAGGGCTCTGAACCTTGGTTCAATGGTGTGGGCAGTGTCTTTTGTGCCTCTCGTTGGCCGTGAAGGGAGACGTCCACGCACCCCTAATTTGTACTAATAGCCGCCTTATAACCACGCGAGGAGCCTGCTTCAGAATAAAGCCAGCAGAAGGAGCAGAAGAGGGGAAAGATGAAAACAAACAAAAACAAAACAAAACCGAGCCCCAGATAACATCATGAAGACATTTGACCAACTATCCTGAAAATCTCTCTTTCTCTGGATGTTTCAGTTATGAAAATCAATAAATTCTTCTATTTTAAAAGACTTTGGGCTTTCTCTTATTTATAATTTGAACACATCCTAAGTGGTACAGAGGATATTAAAATAAATGGGGGATGGACAGAGGAGAAAAGGATATTACGAGTAATAGAAACAGCTTGAGCAAAGGTATTAAGAATTTAAAAATGTAACAGACAGTTTTTCTTTTGGAAAAACTTGCCCATGGCAGGTCTTTCTGCCATGAATCTTCCTTTTTCCTTCTCTTCCTCTCACTAATAAATTCTGGTTTAAAAATTAAATGAAACAAAATTTTTAAAAATGTAGCAAATGTGTATGTGTATAACATAAGGTGTTCATAGGGCATCTGCAATGGGAAACAGTCTATTCTTTTTTTTTAATCTAGCAGTTTTTATTTTATTTTATTTTTTAATTTTAAAGATGTGGGGTACAATTCAGGGTTAGGTATACGAATGTTCATTATGCAGGCACCCTTGTGGATGAGGTGTGCCCCCTTCCTCAGCAGATTACCGTCACTGCCAAGCCCATCTCCACCTCTCCCCCTTCCCCATGGCAGTTTCCCACTACTGCCAATCCTTTTCTTACAGTATTATGACAATTGTTCAAGGTCTGCTTATGGGTGAGAACATGTGGTACCCAGTTCTTTGCTTCTGTGACAGCTCGCTCAGTATTATAGACTCTAAGTCCATCTTAGAGTCTGTGAAGTTCATGATTGCTGTGAAGTTCATGATTTTTGTCCTTCTTTGCGGCTGTGAAATATTCCATTGTGTACATGTATCACATTTTTTTTCTCCAGTCCTCTTTTGATGGGTAGCATGGTTGTTTCCATGTTCTTGCTACTGTGAACAACGCTCCAATAAACATGCGTGTGCAGGTATCTTTTTCATAGAGTGATTTCAGTTTCCCCGGGTATATTACCAGTAGGGGGGTTGCGAGGGCATATGGAAGGTTGATTTTTAGATCTTTTAGGAATTGCTACACTGGACACAGCTTATTCTTACACCCTGTTTCTAACTGAAGAACAAGAAAGAGAGAGGGAGGTGGAAAAAGAAAACCAAAGAACTTTTTGGGGGGCAACTTCAGATAATTAATTATACTAAATAACTGACGCTATATATACAAATAGGACATTGCCAGTGATTTTTGTTTACATTATTTTTTCAATGTATTAGTGTTTAACTCAAAACATGTAAAGGATTTTCAAAATTAAGTCTGTGGTAAATTTACCCATTTAATGAAATCCATTTCATTTTTATATGGTATGCTAAGTGTTAGTGCAACTACCACCTATCTGAAGGGTTTTTCCACTTTAAGACTTTATTGTCCAGAGATGTAAATATGGAGACATCATAGCTATTACTGCGAGAGAAAAGATATGTACCAACATATGCTCCTTTCAGAGTTTGCAACTGTCTTGTGTGTGTGTTTTCTTGGAATTCGGTGAGGTCTTAGACAAAACAAAGGAAATGTAACTAGGGAAGTCCTATGATAATGGGTTAATCATATTTAAACTGGGTGTGTTTATGTCTAAATGCTAATTTATGCATGATGTTATACCTGTTAGATTTATAAATTAATCTAAAAAGTCACAGTCCTTGCTTTCAAGATGCTTAAAATCTTAGTAAGCACGTTGATGATATACAGAGAACAGAGGGTGTGAGCATGCCCAATTTCTTTTTTAACCCAAAGAAATGTTATATATTGTGCATAAGGGCATCTTGGGAGTAATTTTTCATAGTGGAAAAAATGGAAAAGAAACAAAGAGAAGTAAGAACGTCAACTTCAGGGAGAGAAGGGCTCTCAAAGACGGAGAAGAGAAGGCTCAAGGGAGAGAAAAGATTTCATACAAGCACATTTTTACAAAGGACAGTGCCAGGAGGCAGTGCCAGGAGGCAGACAGAGCCATGGGTCCTCACAGGCATCTGGCCATTGCCTTATAGCTCTTCCCACATCAATCCAAGACCACGGTGTGTTGAGGCCACACGGAGAGGCCAGGCTCGGGTCCTCCTGACCAGTCCTCTTCGTTCTTCAGCACGCATCTTCACCAGGACACCATCCCTCAGACGCTCTCAAAATACAGAATGCACGTGGAAGCGGTCACAGAAAAATGCTGCCATTAACTACTTTTATTTCAAGCATCTTTGGAGCTCATTTGAAAATCTGATGGCAGAAAGACTAGCTCAGGTTTGGATAGCTTTCTACCTGGTCTGCGTCCTCCAAGTTTATTCGGGCCGTTTGCGGCTTGCTTATTCACTGGTATTATTGTTGTTCCTTAGCGAATTGAAAGGAGGGCAGGAATTGTGCTAAAGTATCAACTCTAAACTAAATCTGGTGTGAGAGCAATGTTCCGTTCTGCTTTTTATCCTAGTGGTTTGGAATGGCTATGAAATTAATAATACTACCACACAAAGAGAAATAAGGATGAAATAAAAATAGTCAAGTTTGTTATTTACAGTGTAATGAGGGATATAAAAGTCTGGAAAAATTGTGACTATCTAAAGGAAACTTGCACTTGTGGTTGTGAGAGAGAGAGAGAGAGAGGGACAGAAGCTATCTTCATGCACAGGCTATTTTAGGAATTGAATCCTCGTCCCTTTAGGAAAAACCCTGTCTCTTCAGACAGCAAACTGAATCAATAAAAACAGCTAAACAAAAAGATTATTAAGTACTTGGATTATGTGATAAAAGTCTGTTCACATTCTGAAATGTTAAAAGTTGTGATTAACACGGATTTGCCTTTTACTCATTAATCTCCAGCCACCATAAGATTAGTTGGCAGCATTCAGAGCCACATACTATTTTCTATGTTTTCAACAGTAATTTTGGCATCTTCAGAACAAAGAGGAAAAAGATATCCAGTCATACCTGAATTAAGAAAAACTAAGAAGATACATAAGTACAATTCAAGTTAATTTTTATCCAACCCATCTCCCTCTTGGTGCAAAACTTATAGCGTAGCAGACAGATTCCCAGAGACTGAGCTGAGAGTAAACGACATCTAGATTCTGGATTTAGGCAGCTGAGAAGGGAAGAAGGACCACTGGTACCTGGATGCTGGTCAGAGTCGTGTACTGGTAAGCCTTGACTACCAGGTAGTTTGCTTCCAGGTCTATGAGTCCCAAAATCATGTACTTCCACCATCTTCGTCGTAAAATCGCCAGGAGGTTCTCTTCTCCTGTGTTACAAAGGTGAGAAGAAATGGGTTAGGTTCTTGACATGTATGTTCTGAAGGATTCTAAAATCTTGCAATATCATTTTTTAAACCGTAACTTACCAAATATCTAAACAAATGAAATAATGTATCAGAGACTCGTGTATTTTTATTTAGCAATGGTCTTCACCGTCGGTTTTGGCTGTTCAAGTTAGCTTCTATGCCACAGTAAGACTATATCTAAGTTATTATCTTTCCATGCAAGACGTTTTCTTGTGAACATACGAAGGAAAAAATAATTACATAATGTAAAAGCTATATCGGGAAAGCTGCATAAACACACGTATTCCAAATCATCCTGAATTTCAGGATTGTGGTAAAATATATGCAAATGAAAAGAACGCAGCCAAACAGAAAAAAAAGACTCCTGCTTGGCAGTGGGTCTGTAGTAAGACTCCGACATGCTAGCCTGAGTTCTTAATCAGCTTTGAACACTGCATGCACTCTGGTGGTATGTGGGTCGGGGGAGAGAGAGGAAATTGGGGGTCACTCTTGGATGGAAAAGAGTGTCACTTGACCACAGTCTTAATGCTGACCACAGCTACAATCTTCATCACTTTGCCTCTTAAACCAGTAGCATCAAAACAGACTGAATCCTTTACTTCTTCACCCTTGTTTTCACATATATTTCAGGTCTGAGATGGACCTCACTTCTCAAGGGGGGGCAATTATGATTAGCAAAAATGATAACTTTGTAGTTTACCTGTGAGGTCTTCCTAGAGTATGAGGAATAAATTGTGACTGCATGCATTATTTGTGGCTGAATAACAAATGATCCCAAACGGAGCTGCTGAAAATAAATGTTTATCATCTCACAGCTTTTGTGGATTGAGAATCTGGGTGTCTCAAATGAGTGTCTCTGGTTTAAGGTCTCCCAGTAAATTGCAGCCAAGCTGTCAGTCAGGGTTGCAGTATCATCTGAAGGACTGATACTGACTGAGGAGGATCCGTTTCAAGTACTCATATGGTTACTGTCTCAAAACATGGCAGTTGGTTGACCCCAGGATGGGGTGGGGGAGGGTGGGGAGAGGGAGAGAGAGAGCGAGAGAGAGAGAGAGGACACTGAGAAAAGTTCGTTTTTTTATAACCTAATTGCAAAAATGACACTTCAACTTTGATTTTTAGAAGAGAGTGAATAAGTCCAGATCACACTCAAGGGGAAAGAGTTTTATAAAACTGTGGAGACCAGGAGGCAGGGATCCTTGGAGGCTGTCTTAGAGGCTGCCTGCCCAGTGATACACAACGTTGGTCCTAGTTTAGCTCTGCTTCAGCTGGTCCGCAAGACCTTCAACAGAGCCCTGCATTCCCATCTGTCTTTGGGCCACTCTCAGAACCTTGAACTCCTAATTTATACTTTTAGCTTTATTCCAGTTACCATCACATGAGGTGATCTTTCCAACCCTATGGAGACTTGTAAACACAAAGATTTTCAGCTACAAAGAAAGATCATGGGCTGTGGCTAATGGCAGCAAGGAGGCAAGGGTCTCTTGACCTTTTGAGTCAATCCAGTTTTTCAGCCTAGTTTTTGATGCCACGGTTCCCAAGCCTATGCTCTAAGCATACTCAATGCCTTCCTGTCTCAGTGAACTGTACTCCCCATCTCGCTAACTTCTATTCATTCTTCAAAATTTTAGCTTTTTCTCTGGTCTTTCCAACTGGCCAATGTGTATCCACCTCTGTATAATCCTTCCACATGATTGTGAGTACTTAGAAACTGTCTTTTCTCTGGACTAGGAGTTTTTGTTGGATAAAGTTAGTATCTTACCCATATATGTATCCACAGAACCTAGCATATTAACATACAGCAAAGGTTAATTAAGAGATTCTGGAATAGATCAATTAAAGAATTGAAAAAAAACATGAAATGCTATCCATCTGAATATGTCGAGAGCCATGCTGGAATATGAGTCACTCTTCTCATGGTTTCGAGAAGGCCGGGAGAGGTCACTTCTTCACAGCTAGCTCATTCTGGAAATGTCCTTGCACAGTACTTCTGCCTCTCTCATTTGCCTACATATTTGATCATTGACAAACCTGTCAGGATTTATCCTGTAAATCAGTCATCCTCAAACTGACTGCACATTCACACCAGTTTGAAAGCCTTTCAAAAATCTCAGTCTGGAACTGGCCCCTAGAAATTCTGATTTCCTTGGTCTCAGGTGAGTCCTGGGCATTAGGATGAGGATCAGATCTAGAACTTTCAGGTGGTCAATGTCCGATGGTCATTCTCAGGATGACTTAGGCTAGGACTCCCAAAGAGATCCAGCCACAGAGTGGTGAAGACTCTTCAAACGAAAGAATTGACCTGAATACTTGGCCCAAAGTAGGCTTTCTTTTGTCTCTGGGCCTTGCATGTTTCCTCTGCTTAAATGAAGGATCAGCATACGCTTCTGTTAGTGAGTCTACCTGGAGAGACTTACCACCTTTGACTGGGCTGGGTTTCCCTGCTATGTGCTCCCTTCATACCCTTTGCTTACCCCACATATAGTACTTATCTTTCGGTCTTAAAAGTATCCGTTTTCTTGACTCTATTGCACATTAGATTATTCACAATTTGAAGAGAGTGGCATTGCTTTGGTCATCACTTTATCCCTAGACCCAACAGTGCATGACAGGCAGTCAGTAAATAATGTAAATGTACAAATAAATTTCATGTTTAATAATGTCAGCAATGTTAAATACCATTGAAGCTGACACACTTAAAATATATCTATTATAAGCATTCATGTTCCAGTCAATGAGAATTGTTATCTAGGTGGAATGTAGACATCTGACAAAATTAATTTATTATGCATAATGCTCTGCACGTGCAGCATAAAAAGGTCAGCGACATATTTAACTTTCAAGCTACAATACTAGAGTCATAGGTCTTTGTCCCAGTTAATTTACACAGTGAACAGAGACTCACGAAACTCAGAGCACACCAGCCACCTCTCAATACACAGCATGAGAAAAACAGGTCATAGTGCCATTTGTTCCCCCAGTCAATACCGTGTTCAAAGTGTAATTCACTACATAGATTCAAAGGAATAGTTAGTTGCTTTACTGTTTTGCTGAAGAAGTTTCCAAAGCAAAACACCCTAAATAAATGCTTCCAGGTTGTTTCATTTGAAGCACCTGGAAATACACAACACACTTTCTTAGCAGAATTATCCAAAAATGTAAGAGGAAGGATTTTTTTTTTTGGCTGAGCAAACAAAGGCATTCGTTAAAAAGACTGCTTGGGGGTTTATCCACATGACTGTCATTAACACTGATGTACAACAGACTGTTAAAACTCTTTCTAGAATATTAAAAATACATTCCTTGGGGCCCTTGTACCAAAGCACTGCTCAAATCTTGCGAAATAGGGCCACAAAAAACACCAGCACAATTGGTAATATGTTAATGTTTTGAAATCCCCCAGCCTCTTTTAAAATTAACTGGGAAAAGTAGTAAAATCCATGGGTAAAAAACTTCAGAATTATGGTGTGGCATTTAATGCATTCTGTTTATTATTATTATTTTTATTATTAATATGTTCAAATATACACAAAAGATTAGAGAAAATGTAATAATGTGCCCTCCATCCTGATTTAATATTAATGTCTTGCTCTGTTTGTTTCAGATTTTTTTCAGAAATAAGACACTGCAGACAAAATGGAAGCCCCTCTCTCTCCGGGCCAGATTCCATTTCTATTCCTCCATTAAGACATCAAATTGGCCAGGCACGGTGGCTCCCCAGCTCTTTGGGAGGCCAAGACAAGTGGATTGATTTCCTGAGCCCGTGGGTTCGAGACCAGCCTGGGCAACTTGGCGAGACCTTGTCTCTACGATAAATAGAAAACTAGCCATGCATGGTAGTGCGCGCCTGTGGTTCCAGCTCCTTGGAAGGCTGAGGTGGAAGGATCGCCCAGCCCAAAAGGTCGGTGCTTGGGTAGCGGTGAGTGTGCCACTGCACTCCAGCCTGGGCGATGGAGTGAGACTCTGACTCAAGAAAAAAAAAGCATCAAATCATCTTGATATCATGTATCCTTCAGGTTCCTGTTTTTTATACATTTTCTACATATGTATGTATCCAAAATAATATACAACTTTCAGGTTTTAAAAATTTATATGGTTTACTTTATATATGATACATAGTCTCTATTTAGTTTTATTTTTAATATTTATCTTATCAAATACACTATTTTTAATTTTTGTTTTATTAATTATTGAACCAGTGGGCACATGTGTCACGTGGGGACATTGTGTGATGGCGAGGTTTGGTTCCTGATGACACATTCTTCTAGGCCTCTTGTGTTTAGTGTTGCTTTAAAATTGTATTCCTATTATTT
>CAUYQG010275003.1:0-11600 GCA_963574415.1 Tarsius wallacei | reverse complement strand
TATATTCGTTTTTCCTTCTCATCAGATGGGGAGCTGTTTGACTGCCTAGGCTATGTCTTCTTGACCTTTATATACTCAGGAAATGGCGTGGTGCTCAGCTTATGCTGGTCCCTCAATCGTAGTTTGTTGAATGAGTAAGCGAATGCCTCTGGATTACAGCTATCCAGCCATTGCCAGAAAAAGACACAAGATAGAGATCTTAATGCTTTCATTTCTGAGTTGTCTATGAGTAGTCATCCCAGAACTTAGCTGTATGAAGATGGTATAGAACCCACAGATATATTAAAACAGGGTAAAACCAAATGTAGGGTGTGGACAACAGTTGAGGAAATAGGCTTTGGGGTCCGATGACTTGGGGGCAAGTTGTTTCACCTCAAGCCTCATTTTCCCTATTTGAACAATGGCAGTTAAGATACTGTATTGCTGGGGGTTATTCTGAGGATGGCATGGGTGAAGACCTCTCATGTGGCATAGACCAAAGGCTAAGGAATTCGAGCTATTGTGATGATCATTATTGCTGCCGTTGTTGTTACTATTCTTGATTACTGTACGTCAACTGGTGAGGTGGTTTTGTGAAGTCACATACAACTACTCTCTGCTGGACCTGATAGGTAGACATTGGCTGATGTTCATGACCATTCTCAGAGATTCCACACGTTTAGGGAAGTTCCACACCTCCTTGGAAGGTGCAAGTACCTTTTAGTTTTATGATTAAACCTTTTCTCACTGACCTAGTCGGTTAAACGATTCAGACCACACAGAGGGCAAAATGTTTCCTATGTTTCATTTATTATTATTTTTGAGTCAGATTATCACTCTGTCACCCAGGCTAGAGTGCCGTGGCACACTAATGGCCACCGCAGTCTTAACCTGCTGGGCTCAGGCGATCCTTCCACCTCAACCTTCCAGGCAGCTGGGACCACAGGCACGTACCACCATGCCCGGCTAGTTTTTTTATTTCTTGTAGAGACAATTTTTTGATTTATTGTTGCCCAGGCTGGCCTCGAACCCCTGGGCTCAGGCAATCCTCCCGCCTTCGTCTCCCAAAGTGCTGGGATGACAGGTGTGAGCCACCGTGCCTGGCTGTATGTTTCATTTTATAATGAAAATTGGACATCAGTGAACTCCTTATGCTAATTTCAGGACACGTACGATCTGTATTGCATCTCTCCAGGTAGCTAAGAAGAGATCCACACATATATGTGATTCCTAATCGTAGAAGAACATCCTAGTTTTGATGATTTTGAGCCAGTACAATGAGATAAAATGATTGCCTCTCCTGGCTAATGAATCTTGTGGAATTACTGCCTTCTTCCTCTTGCCATTTGCCTTGTGAAGCGGGGAAGGCACATGGACACTGGCTTGTTTTAGACGTATCTTAGATGCAACATAGATGTACCACAGTGTCAGAGATGATTGGATTCAGAACTCAGTTTGCACTTTCTTATTATATGTTTTCCGCATGCTAATTTCCCATTCTACTAAAGTAAGTTTGCACGTCCAGATGAATATTCTGTACATCCAAAGCAAACAGGGTAAGTTTGTTACATTTCCTCCTTATGAAAGAACTAGGGACACCCCTGTGGAAGAAATCGCCCCTCTTTTTTCCATCACCTTGGCACAGAGTTTCCTCTTGAGTTAATCCTCTTCTTTATTAGATTTATGCAGTGCGTGTCTTCTGATGATGGCAGCCCAGTGGATTTTGTGAGAGTTGCAAAATTAATTGTTTAAAAATCCGTGTAAGTGCTTTTTTATTAGTCACATGAGACTGACTCTAGCAGTGTCAGCCCTAGTTTTTTTTTAAAAACTCTTAAATGTAAGTCAATTTTTCAATATTTGAAGATTTTTTAAGAACAAGATCTCAGTATTTAGTATGAATTAATACAAGGCCTATCCAAAGTGTAGCACTTTAATTTATAACAAAAGTGAGAAAATAACCAAGTACAAGTAATGTTAGCAGCGTCCCACATATATTGTAGGATACTCATCTTAAAACAACAGTGTTGTTAGGGATTTGAAGCTGCTGTTGTGTGGCCATGAAATTCTGGATTTATGCCCGGCTTAGGTGTTGTTATTCTTGGTGAGGTGGGCAGGGGGAAAGACGGAAATGAAAGAAGACCATTATGTTGATTTGATTTGGAGAGGGAGTATTCCAGGCCTCTTTTAAATCAGCAGCATTTTTGGAACCTGTATTTTTCTCTCCAGAACATTCTTTTCTTAATTGCTTAACCATCTCTTTGAGATTTAGATAAGCCCAGCAAAAATCACTACTTCATTTAAGCAGAAATATTTGGGATGTATATAGGCTATTTTAGTCTTCCAGATAGAGCTCAGAAAAGTTATACAACAGAGAGCTGGTTACTTTTTCTGTAAAAACCAATCAAGGCTCTTATTTTCAGAGACTTAAGATTATTCTCTGAATAGAATATATAGCTATTTTTTTTTTGGCTTACAGAATAGATACTTATTTCTCACAATTCTATAGGCCAGGAAGTCGGAGATCAAGATACCCATCCACAAAGACTGCACTTGCCATTTCTAAAGTGGAAGTAGGTTGTGTTTTTGTTAAATTCTCCTGTTTTCTGTTAATTAGATTATGCGCAGTGGCTTGTCAGTCTTGTCACTTCTTAGCATATCTGTAGACACCAGCTTCCTTATTTTCAAATTGTCTTGCTTATTATGTAAGTCATGCTGATAAGTGTTTTTGTATCATCCTGATAAGAATTTAGTGGGGAAATCAGTTCTTTTAGGCAGGGGTTTTAAGCTGTCACAGTTGGGAGCTGGGCTCAGTGACCTCTCCTAGGAATGCCGACTCTGAGGGCTCACGCAGGGCTCTAACCTGTCCTCTGCCTTTTGCCCCGTGTCTCGTAGGCATTCTGGAATTCATCAGTATAGCCGTGGGCCTGGTCAGCATTCGAGGCGTGGACAGTGGACTCTACCTCGGGATGAACGAGAAGGGGGAGCTCTATGGATCGGTGAGTGCGGGGGGGCCCTCCTCACGCTCTGTGTCCCATGTTTGAGTTGAACTGCCTTTTCTCTGGACTAAAAAGAGCTGGAGATACAACCAAACCTGATTGGAGGTTTTGACTTTTTGAGGAAAGCCATTTTGTTTTTATTAGCAGATAATCAGTTCTGCATCTTCGCAGGACCGAGGCTGCTAAGAAAATGCTTTCTCTATATGCCAAACCATCTTTGTTATCAAGTAAATAAAAGAAATTTGCAAGTGTGAAAGATCCCATCTTCTTGTATTGAATGAGAGTTATTTTTGAAATGAAATTGAAACGATCTTCTCTCCAGCTTTGCCAGGCATTGTAATTAAAACTAGAAATAGACCATGCAGTGAGCCTAAACTCTTTCTCTGAGCTGCGTCCAGGAGGGAGATGGAAATTGTTGAATATTTTTTTTGTGCGAATAGGAATATAACAGTATTGTACTTATTTGCAAATATGAATTCTTTTCCCCCTTCTCACTCCCCATCCCCACTAGGGGGAAGCAGTGAGGACATCGTCATTGTGTCCTGGCAGGTGCCAGGCACTGTTCTAGGTGCTGGGGTCCACCTGTGAGTGGACACAGTCCCCGTTCCCTCTGCTTTGTGTGTAGAGACTAACATTGCATCATGGAATCTCTTCACTCCGGCTATTTCAGTGTCTAGAACACGGTGTGAGGTACACAGTAGGGGCTTAACATTATTTTTGCTTAATGTGTGAGTATGAATTACAGATTATGAGTGACCATATGCTCACCTGGGCTTTCAACATTATGACTTGTCATGAAATTAACCGTTAGTTTTTCACTACAGTTATTGGTGGTCCAGTGAGAATTTAGCCCATGTAACGTGAAATATGAGAACTTTGATTAGAGTCTGCAAAAAGTTGAAAATTTAAAGAAACTTCCAATGGGAAAAGTTTTGGAGTCCTCAGTAGATAGAAATGAAAGACAAATTTTTTTTTCTAGACATACTCCTTTTCTATCTGTGTAATAGTAAAAAAAGTACAAATATGTATGTAATGTGAAGATACTATGTATCGTATTAAAGTTTTACTAAAAAACTCCAGATGACAATAAATTATGGCCTGTATAATTTGAATACAACACACACCATTGTTAATGACACAAGGTGCGATATTTCTGCCTTGATAATATTTTATTTTTATTTTTTTTTGTTTTTGTTTTTTGAGTTGGAGTCTCACTCCAAGCTGCTGGGCTCCGGCGATCCTTCTGCCTCAGCCTTCCAAGCATCGGCTAGTTTTTGATTTACTGTAGAGATGAGGTTTTGCCAAGTTGCCTGGGCAGTTCTCAAACCTGTGGGCTCATGCAATCCACTCACCTCGGCCTCCCAAAGCACTGGGATTATAGGCTGAGCTACCGAGCTTGGCCTAATATTTTAAACTATAGGTTGGTTGGTCTAATTAAATATTTATATCTTTTAAAAGAATGTCTCCTTGAGAGAATACATTATTTTAAAATATGTTTGTGAGTGCAGGATTGAGTTTAGCTTTTTAAACCCAGTTCTTGGTCCTGGCAAATGTATTTACTTCCTAAACAGCTGTCATCAGTGCCTTTAAGTGCAAAGAAAGGTGTGTAAGACATGAGATGAAGGAAGCTTTGATATTTAAAAAACACAAAGTGATGGTCTCTTTCTGTCACGCCCTCAGTTTTTTTCACCTTTAGGTGTTTCACCTGGCGTTACTTAAGCCCATCACAGTGAAACTCTGTAAAATGTAGCTTGTGTGTTGAAAAGAAGTTTGACCTTCAGGCATAGAAGGGACCGGAGTGCATCGCTGTGGTTCCTAGTCACTTCTGATCACATGCCCCCACCAAGAAATGTGTCTTGAGAATGCGTCTTTGCCTGTGCATATTAGATTATTTTAGATACATGTACATAAAAGTATTGCTTGTATATGTTGCATTAATTTATAAGAGATGTATCAGAGTATACTTTTTTTTTGAGTCACAGTCTCACTCTGTCGCCCAGGCTGGTGTGCAGTGGCATGCTCACAACCACCGCAGCCTCTACCCTCTGGGGATCTGGGGATCCTTCTGCCTCAGCCTCCTGAGTAACTGGGACTACAGGCACACACCACCACGCCTGGTGCATCAAAAAAAAATTTTTTTTAGAGATAAGATCTCACTATGTTGCCCAGGCTGGTCTCGAACTCCTAGGCTCAGGCAGTCCTTTCATTTCAGCCTCCCAAAGTGCTGGGCTTATGGGTGTGAGCCACCATGCCTGGCCAAAGTACACATTTTTAAAGGATGGAGTGGACGAGGAAACCCAAGTCAAGGCCGAGTTATTCATTTCCGGTTCCAGGGATTAAAACCCACCCATCTGAGTTCACCGGGCTGAGAGATGACCAGTCTGTCAGGTGACATCCCCAGCATGATTCAGGGGCCCGTGGTTTAGTGGTGGTCGCTTTGCCTGGAGGGTTGCTACCTGGACGTAGCCTCCCCTCCCATCTGGATTAGTTAATGGGTTTCCTACTTGGGCCCTCCTGCCCTTGCATGCCCAGTTCACATACAGTGCTGGGAGTGGAGTGAGTGGGACACTGAATGAGGACCCAGAGAAGGCAGTGATTGTCCCATGGGCATGGCGGCTGGCAGGTAGGGAGTCAGAGGGAACCACCTCACACGTTTTCTGATTCCGGTGGCCTCACTCGAGTTTTGGAGCACACACAGGGTGGCTTGGAGGGGTCCTGGCACCTGCCCAGCCCCCCAGCTCATAGCTCACTGACAGTCTGGCCGTGGAACCCAGTGGACAAGGCAGGGAGTCCAAGATGGGACAGAAGGGCCCTTCCTCCTCGGTTCTTGGGAGTCACCTTCTCGCATGAGGAGGGTCCCGGGCGTGGAGGCTGCACTGAGACACAGTTCTGATGTTCCATGGACACGTGTCTTCAGCTGCATCCCTGCGTCTAGCATGCCCACCTCCAGTCCCTTCTCTGCATGCGTTGCCTTGAACACCTCCCGAGAGCCCTGCAGACACTTACTGTGGAAGGACAGCGCCTGTGGCCTTCAGCGTGGCGTTCAGCACGTTGGACATACCACTGCGTTGGCTGTCTTGGCGAGGATCATCTCCTGGGCCTCTTTCTCACACCGTTTGAGTCCACTGACTTGCTGTTCTCCAAATACGTCCTGCATTCTCATGTGTACAGGGGTCAAGCAAGTCCCTCTCTCTCCTGGGGGCCTTCCTCTTCCTTTCTCCCCCGATGAAGCAGCACTCTGTGTTCAAGATTCAATGCTGGCCAGAGGCAGTGGCTCATGTCTGTAAACTCAGCACTTTGGGAGGCCAAGGCAGGAGGATTGTTTGAGGCCGGGAGTTTGGGACCAGCCTGTGCAACAAGCAAGACATTATTTCTTTTTTTTTTTGAGTTGGAGTCTGACTCTGTCGCCCAGACTGGAGTGCAGTGGCTGCTCCCGGCCACTGTAGCCTCGACCTGCTGGGCTCCGGCGATCTTTCTGCCTCAGCCTTCCGAGTAGCCGGAATTACAGGCACATGCCACCACGCCCGACTGATTTATTTATTTATTTATTGTAGAGATGAGGTCTCGCCCAGTTGCCCAGGCGGGTGTCAAACCCATGGGCTCAGGCAATCCACTCACCTCAGCCTCCCAGAGCGTGGGAGACATTATTTCTTAAAAAAAAAAAAAAGCCTGGAGTTGCACGGTAGTAAACCTGGAGACCCCTACTTGGGAGGCTGAGGCAGGAGAATCACAGGAGTCCAGGAATTCAAAGCTGTAGTGAACTGTGATTGTGCCACTGCATACCCCAGCCTGGGTGACAGAATGGCACCCTGACTCAAAAAAAAAAAAAAAAAAATTGAAACACTGCTTCTTCTGCACAGCCTTTGTGACACCTCCAACCCCAACCCACCCCCACACCCTGACTCCAACCCTAACCATTCGTGACACCTCCAACCCTAACCCTACTCATCAGCATTTCTTGTGTTTTCCTCTGGGCTCCAGGAACACGTTTCTGTTTCATTCATTGCACAAGCCAACAGCACAGTTTGCAGGGTGGCCAGCTGTATTTCTGTATTCCCTGATGGTTTGGAAGGGCATGGAACTCAGTTTTCTTCCTAATGTTGCCTGACACATAGTAATGACTCTTGGGTGCAGTAGGAGCTCAATAAATGCTCATTGGATTGAACGGAATTGCAGGGATGCTTACTGTCCTCTGTGACACAGACAGTGTGGGCCTTGCTGTCTCCCCTCATGTGGTCAGTGTGTGTTTAGGACTCCCATTGCAGGAGGAGTCACATCCCATGGCCACGTGTCATTGGGCTGCATCTGTGTTGTCTCTGGGGTGCGTGGCCTGAGGGAGATGTGACTGAGGCTGCAGGAAAGACGACGTCGTGGCCAGAGCATGACTGAGCTTGCGTGTGTCTCTGCCGTGACCAAGGCTCTGGCCCTTGTCCTCAGCTCCAGGAGAAAGCGCCTGATGGGACAGCTGGAGTCTCTCCCCACCTGGTGGACCTTGGGACCCCTCCGGCGTGGCCTCTCAGGACTTCCTTGGAGGTCTCCTCTGCCCGGCCTGGCATGTGCTCTGTGCTCACGAGATGTCTGCGCAGGAGAGCTGTGGCCTCTGCGTGGAGTGGGAGGGAGGCTCCCAGGCTGCAGGGCGGAGGATGAGGGCTGGGCCTTGCACCTGGGGCGGGATCTCACTGCTCGTGGGCTCTGTGGTGTTGCGCCTCAGGTGTCATGGACACGGGGAATGACCACGCATCTCTTTTGTGGCCATGCGACTCGGAGGGCAGAAGGAAAGACACAGGCGGTGATTCTGTCACTGAAACTGCCGGCGTCTGGAGCTTGCGGGATCTCGTCTGAGTGAGTCGCGTGAGCTCAGTGGATGGACATGGGGGAATTTGCTCTGAATGTTAGGAAACCTCACTGAGGCTGAGCTCAGGATGAGGCGAGGACAGGAGATTTGGGGAAATAAGAGCCCTCTGGAGGGCACATCGATATGTACGTGGAGCAAAAGGTCGTCAAAATGCATTTTCCTGTTTGGGGATTGATTTTCTCTCTTCGTCTGTGTAGAACTTTTTTAAACCTCCAAGTTTACCTTGCATGTCAGAGGAGAGCAGGGTAATACTTTAGAAAAATTTGTAGATTCCCATATCTTTCGTGAGTGTGGAACAGGAGAATTGGTATTGCTGATGTGTATCACGACTTGATTAGAAGGAGGAATCCTGACTCCGGGGAGTTTGATTATTGTGTTCATGTGTTAGTTTATCCGTGCATCCATCCATTTTTTTTTTATTTTTTAGAGACAGGCTGGGGTGCAGTGGCATGGTCATCACTCACTGCAGCCTCAAACTCCTGGGCTCAAGTGATCCTCCTGCCTCAGCCTCCCAAGTAACTGTGACTACAGGGACATTACCATGGCCAGCTAATTTTTTTCTTTTTTTGGTAGAGATAGGGTCTTACTATGTTGCCCAGGCTTGTCTCAATCCCTGGCCTCAAGCAGTTCTTCCACCTTTGCCTCCCAAAGTGTTGGGTTTACAGGCTTGAGCCACAGTGCCTAGCCA
This sequence comes from Tarsius wallacei, assembly GCA_963574415.1. Classification (NCBI taxonomy): domain Eukaryota; kingdom Metazoa; phylum Chordata; class Mammalia; order Primates; family Tarsiidae; genus Tarsius; species Tarsius wallacei. Next base: position 3,082 of record CAUYQG010275003.1, on the reverse strand, counting down.
TTCATTCCTTTATTTGCTCATTTATATTTATTTCACAAGTCACCTTCTGCAATGCATCTAGCACTGTGGTAAGTGGAGAACAGTGAAACAGATATCTCAAAATTCAGGGGTGACATACACACTTATAAATAATGCAGTACAAGGTGAAATTACCATAGTAGAGGAATGTCTTGGGGACCCACGGAGTGTTTGAATGCCTGCTTGGGGAAGTTGGGTGGCAGTGTTTAAACTGGGTCTGGAGTGGTGAAGAGGAGTCTTAGAAGAAGAAGGATAGGCAGGTTAGGACATACTACCCTTCAGGTGTAAAGATTAGAGTGTCCTGGTTTAAATTCAGAGAAGCTGTTAGATCTCCCTCACAACACATTGCACTCTTGGCCAGGGAGCTAGAGTATGAGTGAACACTGGTCACTTCTGTTCTTATCCAAGAGACTAGAGGCATTGGGTGCGTTGGCTCACGCCTATCATCCCAGCACTTTGGGAGGCGGTGGCGAGAGGATTGCCTGAGCCCAGGGGCTCGAGACCACCTTGGACAACGGGTGAGACCTTGCCTCTACAATAAATCAAAAAATTAGCTGGGTGTGGTGGTGCATACCTGTAGTCCCAGTTACTTGGAAGGCTGAGGTAGAAGGATCTCCTGATCCCAGCAGGTAGAGGCTGAGGTGGCCATGAGCGTGCCACCGCACTCCATCCTGGGTGACAGAGTGAGACTCCAACTCAAAAAAAAAACCCAAAAGCAAAAAGAGATTAGAGGTCTGGCCCAGATAGTTTTAAGGTCTTGAGCTAAATTATGTATGCTCAAGATACCTTAAAACATGAAGAATAATTGACTATAACAAATACCTACAAGAACGCCATGAAGAAATTACTTCCTTTCAGGAAGCTTGATGAATGAATGCATGGATAAATGAACAAAATAATCAACACCCCGAGTTAGAATTCCCCTTCTAATCAAATCGTGATGCACATTGGCGATAGCGAGGCTCATATTCCACATTCCTGGAGGATATCGAAATCCTATGTGTTTTTCTGAAGAAATGCTTGATTTAATGAAGGCATTTGACCTCTCGCTAGAAAAGGTCACACAGTCCCTGCATGGTCCTGATGTTGGAATGCGGAGTGTGCAGTCTGCAGACGTGGGCCGGGGCCTGGCACGGAGGAGGCCGCACTGGCATCCCTGCTGTGTCCCTTCACTGCGTGCGCTTTATTCTGGCCAGTTTTGACTCCTTGGGGGGTCTCTTGTTGGGTGGCTTTTGAGAGTCTGAGTCTCTGGCTTCACAACCTCCCTGTGTCCCCAGGGCTGGCAGGGCACGTGGTGTGTAGGTGGCACATGCTAAGTGCTGCTGACCCAGTTATTCAACTCGCCATATGCCGCATCTGCTGTCTGCCTGTTGCGTGGTGATGGCACTACCCAATGGATAGCGTCACCTTGTGGCATCCAGGTGACTCCACAGGAGTTCTTGCCTTCTCCCACCCAACCTGGAAATCAGAGAGAGTGAATGGCTTCCCCGAAGGCCCAGCCCACACAGATGCAGCAGGTGGATGAACTGTCCTGAGGGCGCACCATAGAGCCTGTCCTGTCCTCCTCCTGGCTGGTGCTTGCTGACACAGGGGCTCCCAGGCGAATGCAGCTGTTTCCAGGGAAGTGACAGGGCCCTGGTTTACATGTTTACATGAGTCTGTGTCATCAGGAGCCAAGGTGTGATGTGTTCTGACTGCTTTTCCAACACACAGAAACTTTCTTTCTGTGAATACGTTAGTGAGAAGTCTCCTCTGCTGTGAGCCAGTGAGGCTTCTTGCCTGATGTTTCTGGACTATGGGGTGGGAGGGAAGAGCCCTGCGGCCCCGCCTGTCCCAGAACTGGGAACAGATTCACCTCTTTGAGAGGAAGAAATGAAGTGACTCAGATCCTTAGAACCCCATCTTGACTTAAATTGCTTTCATTAAGTTATTTGAATATGTACCAACTAGATACAAATATCTTATACCTCTCTGACAACTGTGATTCAAAACATGCTTATATTAAAATTGGCTTTTTCTTTGGGAGGCAGGGGTTATCACTCTATCACCAGGCTAGAGAGTACAGTGACACTATCATGGTTCACCACAGCCTCAACCTTCTGAGTTCAGGTGATCCTCTTGCCTCAGCCTCCCAAGTATCTGGGACTATAGGCGTGCATCACCACGCCTGGCTAATTTTTTGATTTTTTTGGTAGAGACGAGGTCTTTCTGTGTTGTCCAGGCTGGTCTCGAATTCCTGGGCTCAAGGGGTCCTCCAGCCTCAGCCTCCCAAAGTGCTGGGATTACAGGCATGAGCCACCGTGCCCATCCTATATTGAAATTAAAGCGAAACTGTAAGACCAGTAAACTCCTCACTGACCCTATGGATGTAACATGAAGGGTGATGCTTCCTGATGGATGCTGGGATGCTGTTCCCTGTGAGTACAGCCCTGGGGGCAGGTTGCAGCCTTGTCTGAGCTCAGGGAGCCCTCTCTTCAGAGCACCCTGTGGTGACTTGACTCCTCCATCTTCTTCCCATTTGGATTTCTGTGAAGCCCAGTGCTGCCGTCTGGCCCCTACTAGTCCCAGACATGCCACTGAGGCACCGAGTATGCCGCCTTCCTTCCCCATTAGCCCTGGTGCAGTCTTGGGTGATGGGGTGAGGTTAGGGGCAGGCGCCGGGGCATCTTGAACATCCTCACAACGATTCCTTTATTTTTTCGTTGACATGAGAAAAGGAAGTGAGAACACACGACGGCAGAGGAGGTGTGCCGCCCCGCACCATGGCGGATCTGCAGATGCTGGTGTTGAGGGACATTGCCTGAGATGGGAGCCCTGGTCAGGGCCAGGCGGGGCGAGGAAGGAGTCCCACCCTCCAGCCAGCAGTCTGTCCAGGCCATCTCCTTTCTGGCAGGCATCCTGCAGTTGGCTCAGAGCCACCCTCGAACAAACCTGGGGAGGATGACCTGCGTGCTCATGGAACAGGATGCCACACCACATGGCAAGGCACCACCAAGCCAGGAACCTGTCGCCATGGTGGCTCCATCCGACTGCCTGGACGGGAGGCATTCAGACATGTCCCGCA
>CAUYQG010274997.1:0-19294 GCA_963574415.1 Tarsius wallacei | reverse complement strand
CCAAGTAGCTGGAACTAGAGGCGTGCGCTACCACGCCCGGCTAATTTTTGATTTATTGTAGAGATGAGGTCTCGCCAAGTTGCCCAGGCGGGTCTCGAACCTGCGGGCTCAGGCAATCCACTCACCTCAGCCTCCCAAGGCGCGGAATTACAGGCTGAGCCACCGAGCCCGGCTAACATTGAATTTTAATCAAAAGGATGCCCATTAGTTATATACATTTAAAACAGATATGCATAGACAAACACAGGAGAGAAACTGTGTGTAATTTGAATAAGGAAGGGGCTTAAAACATTGGAAAAGAATTCAACACAACTCTATTTTTTTCACCCTTTTCCCTACATTAGGATATTGGGGAAAACTTTTACTGAATTAAATTAAATTAATGCTTGGGAAAATCTCTCAAGTTTTTGAATGAGTACCCATATCCTTAATTTTCATGGGTTAATTCCTTCATTCAGTGTCTTTATTGAGTGCCCAAAATATCCCTGGCATTCTTTTGTCACTGGAGATGCTATAGAGAAACAGATAAGTTCCCGTCCACAGAGCTTTCATGATGGGACAAAATGACTAGGAAGTACCACTATGGAACAAACTCAAAGGATCAACAATAAAGATTAAAGCACAGAAATTGCCTTGCTGATTAACTGCCAAACTTCTAATACTCCTGTGGGTGGCAGGTTGATTGCCTAGACAGGTATAAATCAAGCATCCTCTCCAGTTCACACTTTGCCTTTTTTACTGATAACAAGTGCTTGGAGGCTCACAAGTTGGTACTGGTTGGAACCCCTCAAACACCACCACCTTTTTGCTGAAAAGGAAGGGCAGCCTTGAAAACGGAAGGCCACCATTTCCTAATAAGTTTCTTTTTTTAAAGAACTCACTATATAAAAAGCTTGTGTTCGACGCTGAAGGGAATGCAATAAAAGCATAAATTTAGGGACCTTCCCTTCCAATTAAGTGCAATTTAGTAGGAAAAGATAATATCATCACGAGATAACCAATGTTAAGTTTTCTTTAGAGTTCATGATAGATCTTCATATACATATTTCACATACATTTTATTCTGAAAATAATCTTATGAGATAGGACAGATAAGTTATATTATTATGCCCAATTTAAAGAAGAAAAAACCGAGCTCATTAAAAATAAACTTTTTCAAAAATCACAATGCCCACGATGGAGCAAGACTTAACTTGGTTCTTTCTACTTATGGTCATTTATGTTTTTCACCCCATCTTGCACTTTCCCACAGGAATGTCACTGATATATAGGATCCTAATTCATTCATTTATCTGTATATTTATTGAGTATCTATTTGCTAGCTACTGTGAGAAGTGCTGGACATACACAAATGACTCATTGTCAGCTTGTAAATTGTCTGCACATACTTGAGAAGCACTTTATCTCCTATAAAACTTTTCTCACAAAAATGATAGTCATCACCACATCTTATGTAATACATAGTTATGTCTTACAGATGAAGAGACAGAGGCATAGAGGAATTTCATAACTCACCTAAGATCCTAAAGTTAGTAGGGGTTCAGAAAGATTCAGTAACTACTTAGGTGCTAAAACGAAAATTAGGGTTAGAGTTAGGGTTAGGGTTAGGGTTAGTGCTAGCTCTAGGACACTAGCTCTGAATTTCATAGGCTATGCATCTCTGCCAATGAAAAATTTTGAGCATGTACTAACAATATAAGTTTTTAAATATTTAGGTAGTGTACACATGCTACTGTACTAATGTTAAGTATACTATAAAACTCACAAAAAATTAAAATTTTAAAAGCATGAAATGAAAAGCAAATACAAATATTCCTACTTTTAGTCTAATGGATGAGCTTGTGTATCCTTGAGAGCACACGTGCCTTTCCTTTGGAGATCATGGGTTAATAGGCAATTAATTCTAACAAGTATTAAAAGAGGGCAGTCAATGTGGGTAGGTGGTAGAGTGGAGGTGTACTTGAATTGAGTTCTGGGTATCTGCTAAACTGTGGGTGACTAATGGGCAATCTAGAAAAATCTGATCTTCAGACTCCATGCGTGAATGTCTCCATCAGACATCAGTACAGTGCAAGTTTTTCATACTCACTCCTAGCAGTTTGTTTCTGGATTACACTTTTCAGTTTTTGACAACCTGATAATCAAAAACCTTGGATGTCAATGTTTCATAAGCAAGAAAATTTTTAATAAATGAATGTCTGTTCCACAAGCACAAAAAGGAGAAATACTTAGATTTTATTTCATTCATGTGACAACCACATAAAACTCAATTAAAAGGGGGAAGACTTTGAAACTTAGAAACATTTTATTTCAATTCCCCATTAGTTATTAATTATAAAATATTCTGTTGCAATAACCACTCTGTGAAAACATTTAGTTTCCATTCATGACAGAGATGGCTTTTTCCTCCACAGCAAACTCTTTAGTTGATCTCACTTCAATTACTTATTTATAATTTGCCCAAACTCTTCCTTTGCAAGAAAACATTTTTTACTTCAAATTTATGGTAATATTGAAATTCATTTTCAGATGTTAGGTCAATGAATAGTTTTTACCATAATGAAAGAGCAAAGTTTAATTCAACTTTTCTTTGAAGGATCTGAAATATGTATACCCTCACCCCACAGTTTTCTAAAATTAGTTAACAAGAAGCCACATAATAATAAACAAAAGTTTTCATCTGTTCCACTGTTTGACTCAACTCCAGGAGACATAATTTAAAATATATTTTCTGGGTCTGGTGACTCTTAGAATTTTGCAACACGGTGGCCTTGACCCACCAGTATTAATTCAGAATAAATTATTGAGAAAATAAAAATATAGTTTTCATAAGGGGTAATGGTGTTTCCATGCTATACTAGGGCTCTTTGAAAACTAATTTAACCTTCTAAGACTTTAAAAAAGCTTTTTCAAGTTCAAAAACAAACTTGATTTAAAATTGAGTCACTATGCAATTTGGGGGAATATTTCATCATGAATAGAAATCTCCATTTCAATTTATTTATATTACATTTCTACTCAAGAAAAATTGTGATGGCTTGAGTCAGAAAACTTTTGAGATAATTTTTGAAATGCATATTTCAAAATAATAAAAAATTTTAGTCAGGTAATAAAACAAGGAAATAGAAGTATTTTCAGAAAAATTATTTTATACTAAATGATGGTGATATAAGAGCCATCATTCAATATAAAAATAAATCTTAATGTCTAAAGATTATCATAGTTTTCAATGTCTTCTTCACTTACCCCATGTCATTTCATCTAGGGAAGCTTGTTTTAGATGATATTGCTAACTGTTCCTTGGAGGACAGTTTATGGTAATAGTTTGCTGACAGAGACATTAAAGAGCTGAATCTCACTATGAAGAGTACTGAAAACAGATTGGAAACACAGCCCTACCCTTTCGAGTTTAGAAAGACTCAGAATCACAACCCATCAGCTCCTTTGGCAAGTCACTCATTTCAGTTTCCATGTCTGTAAAAATGTGGCAATAGTAACCTTTGTATCACAAAGCAGTTGTGAGCTGAATTATGCACATGTAGTTTGCTATAATTGTTCAACAAGTCTACGCCCTCATAGAGTAAAAGCAGACCTATTGCTTAATTCAGTACTCAATGTATTGTGCCACACCGCTCTCTGTTCACCCTGATCAATTGCAATTTGTTAAATGGGACCAGGTTTTCCACCTTTGTATTATCTAGTATGGCTAGTATGGTGACTATCTAGAGAGGCATTCGACAGCATAAGCACTTCCAAGCTCCTGCCTCAGATTCTGATTTAGGGTCTGCATTTGTAAAAACTCCACAGATTATTCTGACATGTAGCCCAGCTGAGAACAACTAATCTAGGTTATAGGCCAAAAAGATCCCGAGCCCACTTTTTACCTCCAAAATCCCAAGTTTATCAGGGTAAAGCTACTTAGTGGCTATTATACTGTATGGATTTTCTTTGCATCCATTTACAATGGAGTCAGAAGCTGCAATACACCAGACAATGGCAAAAGTCAAAGTGGCTCCCTGCCCCCTGCCCCCCCACTCCCAGCACTACCTGCTAATGGCTTTTTACACTGCTTTTCTAACTGGGATGAAGGAGCCTGTAAGATAGGACTGTTAGTCTAGATTAAGTACCAAGGTATGAAGAAGCAATTCACAGTTCAAATGTGGCATTTATCAAGTAAGAGGTCTAATTCAGATAAAAGAGCTTGTTGAAGTGGAACCCCATGTTCGTAAGAAAGGGATTAGGTAAAAGACATTGTTTTTCTCCAATTGTAGCCACCAGTAGGTTATTAATCAAAGTCTGGTAGTCAGGTAGCACCTGTGGTAGCAACCTTGTGGCATCTCCAGTAGATACTGAGCCCTTTGGCTCCCTTTCCAACAGAGCGTAGGTTAAATGTTCAGAAAATCTTGGTTGGCTCAGTATATAATTGTAGGTGGAAGGAAAAAAAAGTTCATGTCATTTTGTCAACATTTCTCCTTTTTAGAGTGAATGTCCACAAATTGTAATCCTTAGAGCTTATAATTCTCGGATCTGGGGGTAATAAAGTCACCTTCTAAATTGTTCATAGACTTTCAAAGGAATTACTTGTGTTTGTCACTTTTGTTATTGCAAATATTTCCTCAGATTTGTAGTTTTGTTGAATTTTACATTCAGACCATCATGTGAAATAGTTTTGACTTTGACAAAGTTAAATTTTTAACATACATGATTGAAATTTAAAAATGGAAAAAAAAATTCAAATATAAAGAAACTCACTGCCACCATTTCTCCCTGTAATAAAATGCAGGTCCATACAGTATCATTCTGGGGAAAGTGTCACTTATAAGTGAGACCAAAAGGTTGTCCAATCTTGGAAATTAGTTCTTGGTGTATCACTTGGTATATATAGCGGTAGGGTCTTTAGTAATCGAAAGGATATCTTAAGCTTATATTCTCTTTGCTAACAATTCAGTTTTGGCTCTTATAATGACAAAGAAGAGGGTTTTCAATAGTTATTGATAACTTAAAGTGAATAACCTATAGAAATAAATGATTTCAAAGAGCATATAGGGCTATACAGATTACTCTGAATTTCTTTGACCTCTTTCTCTCTTGGGAGGAAGGCCAAAGAATTACCCATTGAATCCTCTGTCCTCCTGTAACCAGAAATCTGTGGACTCTGTATCTCTTGAGTAGCTGTTGTTCTGATCTAAAGACATATGACTCCTCAAAATGAGTGTTTGGTGCCTATATTAGTCATGGTTCTCCAGAGAAACAGAACTAATAAGATGCATTTTATTATAAGGCATTGGCTTAGGCAATATGGAGACTGAGAAGACCCATGATCTACTGACTGCAAATTGAAGACCCGGGAGAGCTAGTGGTATAGTTTGAAGGTCTGACAGCCAGAGACTATCAGGTGGTATAGATTCCAGTTTGGGTCTGAAGGCCTGAGAATCAGGATGACCAAGACAGGAGATCAATATGTAGCTTATGCTGTCAGGCAGAAAGGAGCTCAACCTTCTTTTATCTTTTTTTTCTCTTTAGGCCCTCAGTGTATTGGATGCTGCATATGGTATTTGGGCAACAAATTACTGCACTACTTAGACGAATGCTAATCTCTTCTGGAAACACTCTCACAGACATCCACAGAAGTTACGTTTAATCAGCTAGTTGAGCATCTCGTGGCTTAGTCAAGTTGACAAATAAAATTAACTATCCCAGGGCCTAAACAAAGATGGCCATTAATAATTCCATCATTGTCGGGTACAGTGGCTCACTCCTGTAATCCCAGCACTTTGGGAGGCTGAGGCAAGAGGATTGCCTGAGTCCACGGGTTCGAGACCAGCCTGGGCAACATGGTAAGACCTCGTCTCTATAATAAATAAAAAAAATTAGCCAAGAATGGTGGCGCATGCCTGTAGTTCCAACTACATGGAAGGCTGAGGTAGTAGGATCGCCTAAGCCCAGCAGGTCAAGTCTGCAGTGGATGTGAGCGTGCCACTGCACTTCAGCGTGGGTGAAAGAGTTAGACTCTGACAAAAAAATATATAGTAATAATAATTCCATCATTCTTCATAAATGTATGCAGTTCCTTCTATCATGATGTGGAGCCACTTTCCTGCCTCTTGAATTCTGCCTGGACTTGTGACTTCTTTTGAGCAATAGAATGAGACAGATTTGACAATTTGGTAGTTTGGGGCATAGAATTTAAAAGACCTGGAAGAATCTGCTTTTGCTCTTTTCGAAACCATTCACTATATAAAGAAGACAGGCTATCCTCCTGGAGAAAAAGATTGTATGGAAGAGAACTGTGATGCTCAGTCATCGTCCAACATCAAGGTCTCTGATCTATAAAGGAATCTATCTTGGATCCTTGTCCAGCTCCAGTTGAACCACTCTAGCCAACCCCAAGTAAAAGAGAGATAAGCTGTCTCCTTTAGTGCTGCTTAAATTCCTGGTTCACAGACTTGTGAGCAATAAAATGGTGTCTTAAGTCACTAAGTTTTGAAAGTTTTTTTTATACAGCAACAGACAATTCAAAGAATTTATAAAACTATATAGTTCGTGTTCTCTGCAACTTAATCTGATTTAGCAATTAAATAGCACACTTTCCTTTGACCAGACCTTTAAAAATAAAGAGCAGATCATTTTTAAGATCAGTCTTTCATTGCCCTTATGTGTAAAGTGTATTTCTTGACTTTTTGATATTATTCCCAGGCATTAGGAATTTCCAAGGATAGATTATTAAGCCTTTATATTATTCTTAGTCTGTTTTCTGCTGCTATAATGGAGTACCACAGACTGAATAATTTATAAAAGATAGAAGTTTATTTGGCTCATACTTCTGGAGGCTGGGAAGTCCAAGAACAAGGTACCAGCATCTGGTGAAGGTTATTCCATGGTTGAAAGGTGGAAGGCAGAAGTGAGCACACAAGACAGAAAGGGAATGGGGGCTGAACTTTCTTTTCATCAAAGGCCCATGACCATGATGACGGCATTAGTCTATTCATGTGGGCAGAGCTCTCGTGACCTAATCACGTCTTAAAGACCTCATCTCTCAATACTTTTACAAAGGCAATTAGTTTTCCAACACTTGAACTTTGGGGGACATATTCAAACCATAGCAGTTATGATTCTGATATTTATTGAAATATGGAAATGTCACAAACAACTATTACTATCTATTCCTGAGGATAAATGAGAAGACTGGATTTCCTTGAAAGTCAGGTTAAGTAGAGGCAGGAGGATCTTAGTGTCTAATTTGAGTAAGCTCAGATTTTAGTATATTAGCTGGTAGGGAAGGGCAGTAAGCACGGCCAGGCTATAGGACATCCCAGGAAGACCTTGGCGTTCACAGGAATGAAAAAGTCAGTAAGTGGTGGCATCTGTTTCTATGTAATGAATCTTTTCAGATTAGTACTCCAGACAATTAATCAGAGGTCAGTCCTCTAATGATTCAAGTCTAGTCAGTCAAACCAGGGCTGTCTTTTACCACTGGGGTCTCCAACTCCTGGGCCACAAACCAGTATGAGTCCATGGAAGTGAGTATTTACAACTGCTCCTCATTGCTTACATTACCACTTGAGATCTGCCTCCCGTCAAATCAGCGGAGGCTTTAGATTCTTACAGGGACACAACCCCTATTGTGAACTTCGCATGTGAGGGATCTAGGTTGTGTGCTCCTTATGAGAATCTAATGCCTCACGATCTGAGGTGGTGCTGAGGTGGTGATGCTAGCACTGTGGGGCAACTGCAAATACAGATTTAACATTAGCAGTGAGGTTCGACTGCACATTCCCCCCCTCACCGCATTCCTGCCCCCTTCCCCCAACCCTCCATGGAAAAAATGTCTTCCATGAGATTGATTCCTAATGCTGAAAAGGTTGGGGATCACTCTTTTACCACATGCCAAAGAAGTGTGGAGTTCCAAGCCATATCCAGAAATGTGACCTAGGTCAGAGGGGTCAAGTTTGGGAAGAAGGCTGCCAGGATGTGGATACACTATGTGAACTTTAAGGCTAACACCCTAAGTTCTGCTAGGCTATAAGACAAATTCAAGTTGTAGCCCACTCATAGAGTGCAACTGCATGTCCTAGTCAGGACTGGCAGGGTTAAATCCACAGGTGAAAGACATAGGTGAATTCTTGTTCAGCAGAGTTGATAGTGAGAGGTAACAGGGAAAAATGCAAATGGGATAAATCACGAAGGCAAGAGACCAGGAGGGTTATGACAAGCATAACAAAATTTGATAATTTTCCCAGAACCATTGTTGGTTAATTTTGTGTATATTTGTGTTATTGTACCATAGCAGTTAATGATCATAGATTTTTATGAAGTTAAGAGAGAATAATTGTTAAGGAAGATTTGACAGAGGGGAACGTTTTTTTTCTTTTTAATCTCTTGTCAAGGGCTTAAATTCTTCTAAGGAATACGTAGCAGGAGAGATAAAAAGACATACATGCCGGGCTCGGTGGCTCAGCCTGTAATCCCGCGCCTTTGGGAGGCTGAGGTGAGTGGATTGCCTGAGCCTGCAGGTTCGAGACCCGCCTGGGCAACTTGGTGAGACCTCATCTTTAAATAAATAAAAAATCAGCCGGGCGTGGTAGCACACGCCTGTAGTTCCGGCTACTTGGAAGGCTGAGGCAGAAGGGTCGCCAGAGCCCAACCGGGAGCAGCCACTGCACTCCAGTCTGGGCAACAGAGTGAGACACCAATTCAAAAAAAAAAAAAAGACATACAAAGTTGGGGTGAGAAAGGCCAGTGCAAACAATTGAAAACAATTTTTTTCTTTTGGGAAGAGGATCAAGTATTCTATTTTTTTCTGAAGACTAATAATACATTGTTCTTTATGCATTTAAGTTTATATTCATTGGTACATTTAACATTCTTTCATTTATTCATTTATTCTTTCATTTATGTCTTAAGCCAATTAGTGGAAGCCGTGGTCACAAATGGAAGTACTTAAATCCTATTTAACTTATTTCTATTCATATACAGTATAAACTACAGTGATCTCATTTCCTCCTCTTTGCAATCTGTCACAGCGTATGCTTTTTGAACACTGCCTTTGTGTCACCACTAAGCATATCTTGTCCAAACCAATGTAGTTTATTGCTTTCCTTACTAGATTTTACAGCACCTGCCCAAACTCTGTATCTTCTTTGTTTTAGCCTAGTAAGGGCTCCATGCTAGCTAACAATGAAACACTTTTTGCAAAAATTAAAAACTTGTTTACATCCTTATATCCTTTGGACATCACTGAAGAGAATATATTATCAATAGCTCTCTCTCTCCCTTTTTCATGTTACCCTTTGTGCTCCAACTTACCAAAGTCCTTTCCATCTGCTTAAGATCATGGGTAAGGCACTATAAAACAATGATGTTTCAAATTCAGACTCTATTGGACAGTCACCTGCTGTATTTCCTCTATGCTTGGCAAGGTGGTGGAGTGGTGACTGTGGTCACAATGCACAATGTCCACACTTGTCTTATTCCTCAGGCAACAGATATGACCTTGAATTCTCTGGATCCATTTTCTTCTTAAAGTCTAGTTTATTTTTCTTCTTAAATCTTGTTTGAGTAATGAGTCAAGGTTAAAATATTTTATTGCATAAATGACAAGTCTTCCTTTTCTAGCAGTTACTTTTCTTTAATGATTCCATGTGTTCTACCCTTCCACAGATTGTGAAGGCTGGCCATCGCCATTTCTAGACTGGTCATTCATTTCCTGCACAAATCTGTCAAGGATATCATCTCTGTCATGCTGTTCCTTATGTCAGGAATCACTCTCCCTTTTTAGTTTCTGAAGTTATGTGACATCTTCAATGGAATTACATGCATTAGTTTTATGCTGGCAACAATTTTAATTCTGGTTAAGCTGTGGTCAAGGAAACTGCCTTTCTTTCTTGTTTGTGTGTTTGTTTCCATTCCCAGGTGATGAGAAGAGACTGACTTTGATGGCTCTCAGAGGCAATGTTGTGTTTTTAAATGGCAGGTTTGTAGAAACAACAGGTGGATAAACCAGTTTTCTATTTCTCTTTTCCTCCCTCCCTCCTCCTGTCCCTCCTCCCCTTCCTCCCTCCCTCCTTCCCTCCCTTCCTTCCTATTGGAGTTTCACTCTGTCGCCCAGGCTAGAGTGTACACTCACAGCTATCTCAACTTTGACCTTCTGGGCTCAGGCAATCATTCTACCTCAGCCTTCCTAGTAGCTGGTGAAAGGATAGACTGAAAGTGGGAAATGCATTTTTTAATCTTCTTCTTAAACCTCAATACAATGATGAGGAAGTAGAAGCTATGCTTTTGGAGAAATGCACATTTTAGGTAAAATTAACTTTGCCGACTTTGTCTTTTCAGAAACAGACTTCCTGGTGCCAGGTATCAGAGGTATCTCATAGCGGCAATCAATCCCGCCTAGAGTAAAGGGAATTTACAAGGCCTAAGACATCATGCATTGGGCAAGGATTGTAAAAGTCATGAAACTTGTAATTACAAAAGTTATTACCATTCAGAGGGAGAGCAGGTAGGGATTCGATCTTCTAGTAAATTGGGCACTATCTACAGGGAAGCCAAGGATCCCCCGAAGCTACCTACTGGAAATGCCTAGGAGATAAAGGGAAATGCACTTCCATTAGCTCTAAGGAATGTCATTCCGGAAGGTACAGGAGCATTAGAATCCTTGTCGCACCCTTCTCTAGGGGCTATGATAATATGAACAGACACTAATGGGTCTCTGTGCCACAGGTTCTCCAAGACATCCACAGGTGGTCGATAAGGAAGTCATGGCAGTCATGTCTACCTGATTGCAGCATCTCCAAGGAAAAGGATTTAAGCCAGGGCTTTTGGGGGCTATGGGGCCACACTCACCTAGAGTGTAGGCCCGCTCCCTGTCTGTGGGAGAGTGAAGTTTTCTTAAATAAATCTTTTCTTCTCTCACCTCTGTGTGTTGCAATTCTTTGCATTTACTTGGATCTCTGGGTTGCCAGTGCGCACCTCCGGCTTGCCGGCTCTGGCGGTGTTGCGCCTCCCCTTGCCTCTCCTCTCCATGCATCCATCCCATCCTCACCCTATCTGTATCCTAACAGCTGGAACTACAGGCGCATGCCACCACGCTCAGCTAATTTTTTGATTTACTGTAGAGACGAGATCTCACCATGTTGCTCAGGATGGTCTTGAACCCCTGGGCTCAAGTAATTCTTCTGCCTCTGCCTTCCAAAGTGCTGGGATTACAGGTGTGGGCCACTGTGCCTAGCTCTGCTCCATCTTTCTTTTCTGGTACTTAAACATTCTTCCTTTGTGTTTGTCTCCTTATACGTTTACAAGAAAACAAGACATACTTTTAATAAATTTATTACGCAATTTTATGTAGTATATTTAATATACTACATGTATTTTGCTTTAGGTACTGAAATTAAATGTATTGAATGTATACAAAGTAAATTGGGATATAATTCTTTTAAATTCAGTGTTTATTTAAGACTGACCCACAGCTGCATTGGAATCACCTATGGAGACCTACTAAAAATCAGATTTCAGGCCGAGTGTGCTGGTTCACACCTGTAATCCCAGCACTTTGGGAGGCCGAGGTGGGCAGATTGCATAAGCCCAGGAGTTTGAGACCAGCCTGGGCAACACAGTAAAACTTCATTTCACAAAAACAAAAACAAAAAACCCAAAATATTAGCCAGGTGTAGCATTCTCTTGTAGTCCTAGCTACTCAGAATGTTGTGGTGGAAGGAACATCTGAACCCAGGAGATTGCAGCTGCTGTGAGACAGGATCATGATCATGACACTTCAATCCAGCCTGGCCGACAGAATGAGACCTCGACTCCAATCAATCAATCAATCAATCAATCAATAAGATTTCTGGGCAGACTCTAGACCTACTGAATCAAAATTTCTGTCAGCAGGTGCCAGGAATATATTATTTAAGAATACTATATATCAGAAGAGTGGGTAGGTCAGTGCCACGGGAATAAAGCAAAGATTTGCAAAGGAAAGCAAAGAGTTTATTCACATTCAAGAGTCAGCATGGCCCAGAGGTTTGGGTCCAGGGTATATTTAAATCTAATGCTTTTATGGGGGAATAGGGGATGGGTAAAAGTTTCCTTGAAGCTGCATTTCAATGTGTTGATAGCATCCACTAGGTGCCTTGGGGTTGTTAGGGTAAGCATATCTTGTGACTTCAGGCAGGGGTCTAGAGGGCAATCACAGAAAGCTGGTCACAAAAGATTGTTAGGCCAGCCTGACTTCATATACCTGGAAGACAAATGCTTGGAAAGTGGGAGGAATAGTCAGTACAAAGAACCAAGAGGTTATAAGCAATTATCAATTTTACTTAAACAACTGGTTCTGTGAGCTATCGATCAGAGAAGGGCTGAAACAAGCTGCTGCTTTAAGCATGACTAAGTTGAGCAGACTACAATGACTGCTCTTTAACCTTTTTTTTGAGTCAGAGTCTCACTCTGTCGCCCAGACTGGAGTGCAGTGCACACTCATGGCCACTGCGGCCACCACAGTCTCGACCTGCTGGGCTCAGGTGATCCTTCTGTGTCAGTCTTTCAAGTAGTTGGAACTACGGGTGTGTGCCACCATGCCCAGTTAAATTTTCTTGATTTATTGTAGAGATGAGGTCTCACCAAGTTATCCAGGCTGGTCTCAAACCCCTGTGCTCAGGCAATCCTCTCACCTCCGCCTCCCCAAGTGATGAGATTATAGGCGTGAGCTACCTCGCCTAGCCTGCTCTTTAACCATTTTAACTAAAGTTACTCCATTTTAGTTTTAAGCAAGCATTTCCATATTAATTCTTAACCCTTTCAATCTAACATGTAAATTGTTACATAAAATTTGTCAAAATATTATATGTAAACATTCTTCCAGGTGCCTCTTATAAAAAGTTAAATTTCAGTAGGATTAATTCAGTCATAAGTCTAAATATTTACTTGTTTCCCTTTTAGTTATACAGGATAAAGTGGACAGTTGAGACAGCTGACAATTAACTTTGCAAGAAATAGTGAGAAAATGGAAAACAGTGATCGAGTTACCACTTGGTGTTGTTTAGTCTGCATTATCCACAGAAAGACTTTAATTCTCAGAGTTACCTTTCTATGTATAAAAATGAGTTAAAGGTCAGAGGTTAATAGACTAGGATTTACATAAGATACATATGGACAAAACAGAAATTAGAAGTATTAGGCTGCCAGAAGTGATGAAGTTGGCATATGGTAGAATGATCATTTATTTCCTCTGGCTCTAAATTCAACAGAGTTAAAGGGCAAATCATTAAGCTGTTTATTAGCATTTGTGAGCAACACCCCAACTAGCCTCTAGAAATGGCATTCAAACAATAAGAGTGGCTGGGGAGAAGGAGTGTGATGGACAGTGTTAACTATATTTGAGTTAACACTGGAAAAATTAACCCAGTGGGACCCAAAGTCTCTAATAATAATAAAAAAAGGAATCTTCAATATAAGGCTTCTAGGGTGGGTACACCAACATGTAAAAACAAACAAAAAAGCAAGTTTTAGTCCTCTCAGATATCGTGATGACAGTCACTTCCATTTAATGTGCACTTCTATGTACATTAGAAAGTAAAGACAAATCCTAAACCCAAAAGAGATTATAGCAAGGTTGTAGGATATAAGGTTAATACAAAGAAGTCAATCTATATATGAGCAATAAACAGGTGGAATTTGAAATTAAAAATACAATATTGTTTACATTAACCCCCTCCCCCAAATGAAATACTTAAGTATAAACCTAAGAAAATATCTACAAGATTCACAGGAGGAAAACTATAAAACTCTGATGAAAGACATCCAAAAGAAATGAAACAAAGATGTTCCATGTTTGTGTATAGGCAGTCTCGATATTGTCAAGATGTCAGTTCTTCTCAAAGTCATCTACAGATGCAATGCAATCCTGATCAAAATCCCAGCAAGTTATTTTGTAGATATTGACAAATGGATTCTAAAGTTTATATGGAGAGGCAAAAGACCCAGAATAGCAAATATGATATTGAAGACAAAGTTAAAACACTGACACTACTCAGCCTCAAGACTTACTTTAAAGCCATAGTATTCAAGTCAGTGTGTTATTGGTGAAAGAATATACAAATAAATGAATGGAACATTAGAAAGAGAACAGAATAAGACCCACATATATGTAGCCAACTGATCTTTGGCACAGACCTGAATGTATAACACAAAACTATAAAATTCCCAAAAAATAACATGGTAGAAAATCTAAAGACCTTGGATTGGCAATAATTTTGTTTTTTGAGTCGGTGTCTCACTCTGTTACCTAGACTGGAGTGCAGCAGCATGATCATGGCTCACCTCAGCCTCAAACTCCTGGACTGAAGGGATTCACCCTCCTCAGCTTCCTGACTAGCTGAGACTACAGACACACGTCACCTCACCCAGTTAACTTTTTAATTTTTTTGTAGAGATGAGGTCTAGCTATGTTGCTCAGGCTGGTCTGAAACTCTTGGACTCAAGTGATCCTCCTGCCTCAACCTCCTGAAGTGCTGGGATTACAGGCGTGAGCCACTGCACCTGGGCTGGTGATAATTTTTTAAAAGCAAGATCACAGGCATGGTCCATGAAAGAAAGAATTGGTAAGCTGGACTTCATTAAAATTTAAAAATTTCTGCTCTGCAGAAGACACTTTTCTGAATAAAAAGACAAGTCACAGATTGGAAGCAAATATTTGCAAAAAGGCATATCAGATAAAGAACTGTTATCTGAAATATACAAAGAAATTTTAAAACTCAACAATAAGAACACAAATGAGCCAATTAAAAAGTGGGCCAAAGACCCTAACAGATACCTCACTAAATATGACACACAAATGGCAAATAAGCATATGAAAAGAAGTCCAACATCATATATCATCAGGGAAATGCACAATAAACCAACACTGAGATATCACTACACACATATTAGAATGGCCAAATTCCAGTACACTGTCAAAAACACCAAATGCTGGTGAGGATATGTTGGCAGACAGTCTCATTCATTGCTGGGGGGAATGCAAAATGGTAGAGTCACTTTAGAGGACAGTTCAGTAGTTTCTTACAAAACTAAACATACTCCTTCCATACGATCCATCAATCTTTCTCTTGGTATTTACCCAAAGGAGTCGGAAACTTTAGTCTACATAAGAACCTGCTCACAGATATTTGTAGTAGCTTGATCATAATTACCGAAACTCAGAAGCAATCAAGATTTCCTTCAGTAGGTGAGTGGATACATAGACTGTGGTATATCTAAACAATGGAATATTATTCCGTATTAAAATGAAATGAAGTATCAAGCTATGACAAGACATGGAGGAAATTTAAATGAATGTAACTCAATGAAAGAAACCAATCTGAAAAAAATACTGTATGATTCCAACTATATGACATTTAGAAAAGGCGAAAGCATGATGATAGTAAAAAGATCCGTAGTCGCCAGAGTTTAGGGGGGAGGAGGCATGAATAGAGCATGAAGGATTTTCAGGGCAGAGAAATTACTCTGTATGGTACGATAATAGTAGACACACTTTATTATAAATTTGCACGAACCCATAGAACAAATGTGCAACATCAAATGTGAACCCTAAGGTAAACTATGGACTGTGGGTGACAAGGTATCAATGGAGTTTCACCAATTGCAAAAAATGCACCACTCTGGTGGGGCATTTTGACAATGGCAGGGGCTATGCATGTGTGGGATATGAGAAATTTCTGTATCTCCTTCTTAATTTTGCTATGACCCTAAAACTGCTCTAAAAAAATAAAGGTTAGTAAAAAAAAATACATACTAAAGTGAGGTTATAAGATTGTGGTATACATTTAACAAAGTTATGCTTTAAACATTCATGAGACAATGGAAACCATTTTGTTATTCACAAGATACGTTTGTTTAGAAAACTCAAATAGAGGGGTCTAGAAATGAGACATCAGTTGACTGAACAGTGCCTTCTTTTTTCAATCACGTCAATGTACTTCTAACTACGTATAACTGCACTTAGAGATTATAGTCCAAATGTGAATTTGAAGCCCTTCCTGTGTGTGAAGCTGTATTAATTTCCTGTTGCTGCTATAACAAATTACCACAAATTTGTATCTGAAGACAACTCAAGTATATTATCTTACAGTTCTGGATATCAAAAGTCTGAAAATGGTTGGCAGGACTACATTCTCCTGGAAGCTCTAAGACACAGCATGTTTCTTTGCTTTGTCCAGCTTCTGAGGCTGCCTGCATTCCTTGGCTCTGGCCCAGCATCAGAAACAGTCTGATCCCTGCTTCTCTAACTCTGATCTTCCTCTAGAAAGAACCCTTGCGGTTGCATAGGGCCCACCTGGATAATCCAGGATCCTTTTCCACATCTCAAAATCTTTAACTTGATCACATCTGCAATGTCTCTTCATAGGCTTTGGGATGAGGGCATGGGCATCTTTAGGGAGTCATTATTCTGCCTAGCATAGAAGCCCAGACCAAAAACCATTGCAAGTACTTCCTCACTCTGCAAGCTCTGCATCGTAATAGAGTTGGTGCTTATATTTTGTAAGCTCTTCAACTGGTATCTTAGATTGGTTATTACCCAGAGGTCCCAGAGGATTTTACCTTCCAGGGTATGTATTTTCACATGCCTGATGCAGAGAAGTTATTCTCATAATATAGCTGCTATAACTTGATATTAAGTAACATGAAAACCAATTTTCTATCCAAAGTACACATGACACAAAACTAATAATATTTATATAAAAAGAGCCAGAGAAAAAATGTTGCTTCATACTATATTTATAAATGAATATTACAATCTGTCTTTTTCACTGCAAGTTGATCAGCTAGGCATTGTTAATATACAGTAAACTCTAAGGATTCATAACGAACAGAGCTAAATTAATATATTTTATCTAAGTACAAAACTAAATAAATTCTGGTTAAAATTTGACAAGATTTAATTATATAAAATTATTCTATAGCAATTAATATAACAAGAGTTTTATTGCTGTGGTTTTTTTTTGGCTCAAGATTAAGTAAAAGAAGAATAACTTTAACTCCATCTTTAGGTTGAAAAGAGAGGTTTAAAGATAAATTTTAAAAAATTAATTAATTTATTTATTGAGTCAGGGTCTCAATATGTCACCGAAGCTGGAGTGCAGTGGCATGATCATGGCTCACTGCAGCCTTGACCTCCTGGGTTCAGGCAATCCTTTCACTTCAACCTCCTGAGTAGCTGGGAGTATAGGTGCACACCACCACATCTGGCTAATTTTGGGGTTTTTTTTTGTAGAGACGAGGTCTTATATGTTGTCCAGCCTGGTCTCAAGCTCCTGGCCTCAAGTGATCCTCCCATCTCAGCCTCCCAAAGTGCTGGGATTATAGGCAAGAACCACTGCACCTGGCCTACAGATAGATTTTAATAGAAATAATAATTTGATTTGTCTTTCTTCTCTCATAGATACTCATTTACACAGTTAGTCAACAGATATTTATTAAATGCAAAGTAGAGGTGCTGTAAAGTCAAGTATTGTAAATTTCTTTAATATAGTTGCTGCCTAGGCATCCCTTTTTAGGCTTGAGGTAAGTTGTTCGAAACCCAGATATCCTCATCACCTATGGTCTATTTAACTTTTCCTCCCAGGCCAGGTGCAGTAGCTCACACCTATAATCTCAGCACTTTGAGAGGCCAAGGTAGGAGGATTGCTTGAGCCCATGAGTTCAAGGCCAACATGGTGAGACCTTGTCCCTACAAAAAAATCAAAAAATTAGCTGGGCATGGTGGCACATGCCTATAGTCCCAGTTACTTAGGAGCTGAGGTGGAAGGATCACCTGAGTCCAGGAGGTTGAGGCTACGGTGAGCCATGATTGCACCACTGCACTCCAGTCTGGGTGACAGAGTGAGACCCTAACTCCAAACAATACAAAGCAAACCCAAAATACTTCCCCTCCCTTTGTGGCTGTTTACAATATAGCCCACTTATAGTGTTAACCATGATAAAAGCTAGCGGTTCACACCAGAGTCATGCAATTAAGATCCCCCTTCACCCATGTTTTCTTTAAACTAGCCAACCCACAACTCCTCCGGAAAATCTATGTGCTAAATTAAAGCTCAAGGACCTCAATGAAAGCATAGCCTCACAGGTCTCCTCTCTCTCTTGCCTCCTCTACTGCTGGTTGAGTTCCCTGCGGTCTCTGGACTTCCTGTTGGGCATTGTGGACACCCTTTTCCCCTGTGGGTCTGTATAAAATTCTCCTGTTATTTCTTGTGTTTTGTTGTGCTAGTGTTTCACTTACACACCAGAACCTAACTTTTCCCCCAGGTCAAGGTTTTCCTGGAGAATTGCTGTTGTGGCTTATGACTACTCTCAGGAAAGAGACCTCAAGATCAAATTAGAAAGAAACTATATGACAATCACAAAGAAGAATATCATGGTGCCATCTTTTCAGCCAAGGGTCAGAAGTCTGACAAACCTCAACTAGCACCAAGACCTGAACGCTAATTATAATACAAGTAACAAAAGTGAAAATGCTTTCAGTAAGACTAAGCAGAAAAAGAATAAAAACAGGACATTTATCTTTTGTTATTGTATGCTTTACACTGAGAAAATGAGTGAAAATAAGAAGCTGGAGTATTTTAACTGGATAACTTTCAGTGTCTTAAAGATTATATTTTATAAGTCTCACTAAACACTGGTGTACGAAAACTACAAATTACAGATACTATATATTGTAATGATCATTAATCTATTTAATCAGCAATTCTTTCAATAAGTAGTAAGCTTCTGTTTCATTCCAGAGCTAGTCACACTACCCAAATCAAAAAAACAAGGTCCCTGCTCTCAAGGAGTTTACATTCCAGAGACCTGATACAACAGTGCTCTGGCATTCCAGATCCTTCGCTATACTTTCATGTTAAACATCACCAGCAACAACAGTACCAAATAAGGTGAGATTTGCTTCAGGCCTGGAATTCCTCAACTCTGGTCATACTCCTGTGCAAGGGATTTAAGGTCGCTCTGCCGTTAGTTGCGCAATTTTACATAAATTACTTAAACATTCTGTCCCTGTCTTCCCCTTAGTAGAGTTCTCCTGGGGACCAAATGAGATGTGTGTCTACTGTTGAGCAGTTGTAAATTTGTTTAATATAGTTGCTTGCTCATTAGAATTACCTGAGAATCTTGAAAAACATGGTCACCTCCAACTAACTCTCTTGTCTACAAAGCCCAGAGCACACACACATCGGACCAATTAAATCTCAGCCTTTGTAAGTGAAACACAGGCGTCAGGACATGCTTCCCGGGGGGGGGGGGGGGGGGGGGG
>CAUYQG010274994.1:0-23094 GCA_963574415.1 Tarsius wallacei | reverse complement strand
AAATTCTTTTGGAACTTACAATTGTCAAAGAGATAACTGGGACTGTCCCCTGACATCTTGGTAGTTAAAAAAACCATTGAATTTTATCAAATGTTTTTTCGCGTCTAATGGTATAATCATGTGGTTTTTGTTTTTACATCTGTTGATATACTTAATTGCATCTTGCGAATGTTGAAATAGCCAAAGCCTTTGATAAAATCCAGCACCCCTTCTTGATAAAAAACCCTCAAATATCTAGGTACAGATGGAACACACATCAAAATTGTAAGAGCCATCTACGAGAAACCCACAGCCAGCATACTGCTAAACAGACAGAAATTGGAATCACTTCCCCTGAAAACCGGGACAAGACAAGGAGGCCCATTCTCACCCCTCCTTTTCAACAATGTGTTGGAAGTCCTAACTAGAGCAATCAGACAGAAGAAGGAAATAGGAATATCCAAATAGCAAAAGAGGAAGTCAAGTTATCCCTCTTTGCAGATGACATGATTCTATACCTCTAAAACCCAAGAGAATCTGTCAAAAACCTCCTTGCACTGATAAAGGACTTGGCAAATCTCAGGATATAAAATAAATGTGCAAAAGACAGTAATATTCCAATAAACCAGTGATAAACAAACAGAAACTCAAATAAAAAACACAATCCCATTCATAAGAGCCACACAAAAAAATGGAATACCTTGTCATCTTCCTAACCAGACACGTGAAAGACCTTTACAATAAAAACTACAAAACACTGCTAAAAGAAATCAAAGATGACACAAACAAATGGAAAAATATTCCATGCTCATGGATTGAAAGAATCAACATTGTTAAGATATCCATTTTACCCAAGGTAATCTACAGATTTAACGTAATACCCATTAAATTACCAGCAGCATTTTTCTCAGACCCGGAAATGACAATACAGGAATTCATATGGAAACATAAATGACCACAGATTGCCAAAACAATCCTCAGCGGAAAAAACAAAGTGGGAGGTATCACACTCCCAGATGTTAAACTTTATTATAAAGCTACAATAATCAAAACAGCCTGGTATTGGTACAAGAGCAGGAATATAGACCATTGGAACAGGATAGAGGCTCCAGAAGCAAAAAACCTCAATTTCTCAACCAACTCATCTTTGACAAAGCCTCCATTACCAACCACCAGAGAGAGGAGAAACTATTCAGTAAATGGTGCTGGGAAATCTGGCTGACCACATGCAGAAGATTAAAACAAGACCCCTACCTATCACTGTACACAAAAGTCAACTCTAAATGGATCAAAGACCTAAAAGTAAAACCTCAAAGTATAAGAACCTTAGAAAATGCAGGAGATACCCACATGGAAATTGGAACTGGCAACCAATTACTGATCAAAACCCCAAAAACCCATGCCATAAGAGACAAGTTGGACCTCATTAAACTGACAAGCCAAAAAAACCATCAAGAGAGCAGGGAGACAGCCCACAGACTGGGAAAAAATATTTGTCAACTTTTTGCCTGACAAGGACCCAACACCTGGGATCTACAAGGAACTCAAACGTGCCAAAAAGAAAAAAAACCAAACAACCCCATTACAATGTGAGCAAAAGATATGAATAGACGGTTCTCAAAAGAAGACATATGATCAACCAACAGATACATGAAAAAATGCTCAGCCTCACTAGTCAACAAAGGAATGCAAGTGAAAACTGTACTGGGATACCGCTTAACTCCAGTCAGGATGGCCATCATCAATAACTTAAAAAACAACAGATGCTGGAGAGGAGAGAATGCAGGGAAAAGGGAACACTTCTACACTGTTGGTGGTAATGTAAACTAATACAACCTCTGTGAGAAACAGTGTGGCGATTCCTAAAAGATCTAAAAATTAACCTTCCGAATGACCCTGCGATCCTCCTACTGGGAATATACCCGGAGGAACTCAAATCACTCTGTGAAAAAGATACCTGCACACATATGTTTATTGCAGCATTGTTCACAACAGCAAAAACATGGAACCAATTCTGCTGCTCATCAAAAAAGGACTGGATAAAAAAAATGTGGTACATATACACAATGGAATACACAGCCATAAAGAAGGACAAAATTATGAACTTCACAGAGTTTGGATGAACTTAGAGTCTATAATACTGAGTGATCTATTCAGAAACAAAGAACTGAGTATCACATGTTCTCACTCATAAGCCAACCTTGAACAATTATCATAATACTTTAAGAAAAGGATTGACGTTAGCTGGAAACTGCCTGGGGGTGGGAGGAGGGCAGGGAAGGGGGGGGGGTACCTCATCAACAAGAGTACTTGCATAATGAACATTTGCATACCTGACCCTGAACTGTACTCCACATCTTTAAAATTAAATTTTTTAAAAAGCCATTGAAAAAAATAATTTTGTTGCAATTTAAAATCATTTATCACACTGTTACTAGTTTCTAAACAGCTTGTGCTTTGAAATTACTCTTCTTTTGAATGGTCAACAGCAGAATACCTGACACTTTATGCAAGTAAAAAAAGAAAAGAATTGAGTGATTGAAAATATGAAATGGAGGTCAGATTCCCAGTTGAAGAAATTACGGTTGGGCATTTGCTAAGTATCTACACTTTTCCCCTTGGTAGATGATAGTTATTGCTACATGATGTTTAATAACAACAAAAAGGGTTTCAAAATTTGCTATTCATTGTGTGTCTATTATCTACCCATAAACAAAGAAAGGCATCTATTACTTGGAAACATTTCAAAGGTATGGAACTCCCGCCTCCAGTAATCGAATTCCATAATTAGAAACTCCTTCCTTTTGACCTAAAGCATCCTAGTCTTTTAAAATGCAATTCATAGCCAGGCTCGGTGGCTCAGCCTGTAATCCCTCGCTTGGGGAGGCTGAGGTGAGTGGATTGCCTGAGCCCGCAGGTTCTAAGACCTGCTTGGGCAACTTGGCGAGACCTCATCTCTACAATAAATCAAAACTTAGCCGGGTGTGGTAGGCTGAGGCGGAAGGATCGCTGGAGCCCAGCAGGTCGAGTCTGCGGTGGCCGGGAGCGGCCACTGCACTCCAGTCTAGGCGACAGAGTGAGACTCCAACTCTAAATAAATAAATAAATAAATAAATAAATAAATAAATAAATGCAATTCATTAAGCTTTAGAGGTCGTTAACGTGGATCAGTTTAACAGACCTTCCTTGGAAGATTTGGGGAGAAGAAGAAAAGATCTTGTGAAAGAAAAGGCAAAGTGATGGCTTTTCTTAAATGCATTTTACATGTTTTCACACTTAATTGTCACATGACCCCAGCTTCCATTTTCAGATGGGAAAGTGAAAACTCACAAAGATTAGGCAAATTTCGCAAGAACATGACTAGTATCTGAAAAATCTGAAGTTTAAATCTGTTGCATCTGACTTCCAAGCCCAGGTTCTTCTTATTGAAGGAAGTTTAGTGGACAGAGTCACCAGTCAGGGTAGGGAAGAGCAGAGTTCTACCGAGGATGGAATGGGGAAGGAGGGGTGGGGAAAAGAGAGTGGTCGTTTGTAAACTGTAGTTGAGGGATCTCAAAACTCTCACAAGGTTTAGTCCAAAAAAAATTTTTTTAAGTGTTTTCTTTTCCAACCTGTATGAAGGCAGGTTACAGTTAGTAGCTTAATTCAGGGGTTCTGGAGTCAGAGAAAAACATGGATTTCAGAATGGTCCCTGCTTACTAAATGTGAGCCTTGAAAAACATACCTATTTCTTTTTTTTTTTCTTGTTCCTACATTTGTAAAATGCAAATATTAATGGAGCCTTCTTCATAGAATTATTGTGATGATTCAATGAAATATTGCTTGAAAAATGCTGAACATCAAGACTGAGACAGAATAAATACACAACCAATAATTGCTGGTATTATTTCTTCAAGGAAAGATAAGGGGGTGGTATCCTGTAAGGACAGATTCTTCCAACCTGTCTCAGGGAAGAAGTAGCCCCAGACTCTTGACTTTATGACAATGAGTCTTGATTTTATAGTGATATTTGATACTTCCTTTGTTTTTTTGTTTTTTTCTTCCCATATGGGGCTTCTCATCACTGGATTACAGTTCTGGCACCTTCCTGTCTCTGAATATGGAGCAAAAAAAAAAAAAAAAACACTCTAAGTGCAATTTTCTCTGAGAAGACAGAGACAGAGGGAGACAGGCAGAGAAGAGGTGTCTGAAATCGCTGAAGGGTCTGGAAGTAGGTTTACGTCAACTTATGTCTTTTCTTTAAGGATTGTCAGATATTTCTGATTTCCTTTTGCCATCCTATGCTGATGTGTCTGTTGGGGCTATGGGTGGGAGGAGTCAGTAAATGAGAAACAGAAAATAGGAAGTGTTCAAAAGATACTAGAATCATTAATTCCTGTGTGAAATATTGAAGTTAGATGGCATGGGGTGGGGGGCGGAGACCCTTCCCTATCATTCAGAAGACTCATCGGATCCCAGTGAAGCATAATATTCAGTCAGAAATATGATTTTTCCAAAAGCTGCAGTTTTATACCAAGGGATATAAGGGAAAAGGAATAGGATCGTGCTGGGTACTTGAATATTGCCACAGAAAATGGATTGGATTGGGGGTGGCCAGGGAAAGGAGGGGAGGGAACAGAGGGTCGAAATACAAAACAAAACAAAGCTGAAACGCCCAGGAGAGTCCCAACCCCATGGCTTGTAATAAGTCAGCTTTTGTTAGCTTGGCTTTTGAGTATGAAGCACTCAGTTCATCTCCATTGATTTGTAATGAGGCTGGGAGGCTCACAAAGCCTTAATCAAGCCAGGATCCCTTCAAAATGAACTCTTCTGCTAAGAGAACTGGCAGATAGCATCTGTGGAGGAGCTGTGCTGGAGAGAGCTCACTGTCCCCATTGTGAGGCTCACACTGGGCAAGAGAATGGGGCAGGGGCTTCATTAGTCTGATAAAAACAGACAGGCCAACTTTTCATTAGAGGGATGCACAAATCCACTTTACTTGGCTTTCCTCCTTTACATTATAAAAGCATTATCAGGCCCAAGCTTATGGAACTCATTATTCCATACAAACACCAGTCTTGGAGGTGGGGAGGTGCAGTGTGAGTGGAGCCATCCATCCGAGCAGGACTGAGGCCCTCTGCTAGATTTTCAGAGCACAGACGCCGAGTTAACCAGAGGCCAAGCTTTCCATCCCCACAAAATTAAGATCCACAAGATAAACTTCTGCTCTGTTTTTCTACCAGACAAGAGAAAGCAGTAGAACTTTCGACCTTTTGCAACGAGGGACAATTTTTTCTAAGGGTTATGCATCAGAATTCTGGAATACAGAGGAATTCTAATACTGATGTGTCTCATGATCTCTGCTCTAGTGAAGTGATTTTTAAGTAAATTAAGTAAATTGTATTGCTGTTGTTATTGATCTTTTTTCTGTATCATGTTTCATTATGACATCATGAATAATATTTATAAAATTGTGTAGCAGGTTTAAATTAAAATTTTGGTGTGGAGGCATTGATACGTGTCTCGAATCAAGATGCTTAATTTAACTTTCACAGCATTTTTTCAGCTTTGGCCTCTGCCTTCTGCTACTCCATCTCTTTGTCTCACTTCTTATACTCTCAACTCTTCACCATCTACTAACCTGAGGAATTTTTATCCTGTTGCTATCAGCAAATCAAAAATGCCTGGGTCTTTTTTCCCGATGCTCCTTTATATATAATGATGTATGATGTTTAACACTGCATTTTTTCAGTTGCTTCTACTTTACATCACATGCTGTGTTACCGTTTGATACTATCTCCAGACTAAAAATGATGAGTAATACATACTTCTTCAGGATGATATGTCCCAAGTTCTGCAAGATAAGTTTATTCAAAATAAGACATACCTAAACCACCTTCCAGCCTGCCAAAATAAAAGCACTTTTTATTCGCTTTTTAAAAATTGTATTTAAACCTACATAGACGGTATCTGTTCTAGCCATGGAAAACTTAAATGTGAGTTGTACAGTGTCGCTTCAAACTAAGCAAATAACTTCCTTCCTAACCTCAGCGAATAATATGTATCTTCAGCAGGAAAAATTTAGGGTGGACCTGGAAGAAGCAGACATCTACAAAGAAAGTCAACGATTCACTGCATTCCCTGCCACATCTGAGGTAAAAGTACGACTTGGCCTGGGACTTCCTGATGTCATTATCCATTCATCTGCATACATTTAACCATTCCTTATTGGTGAAGTCTGCCAAATATAGAAAGATCCTAAATCCACTTCTAGTGAATTTTAGCTTTACCATGACATAGGCATTTCATCTTATATGCAGGCAACAAGGCTTTGATCTGGTGCCTCAGGACCTGACCTATGTGGACCATGACTTTACACATTGCCATATACTGAAGTCATGTAACCAAACCCTGTTTGCAACAGTCACAATGTTAATGATGATGATGATGACGCTGATGATGATGATGATGATGATGATGATGATTTTGATGATGGAGCAACCTGACATATTTCTCTCTTTCCCTCTATATTTTTAGCGTCTGATTCAGAATGACAGAGGCTGAGGAACTAAGATCTCAACTGTTTCTACTGGCAGACATCAGGTGATTTAGCATGTTGGGGTGAAAACCATCCAACACACAACTCTTTGACTTAAGGTGTTTCCCTGAAGTAGACACTCAGATCAGTCAGGCCCAGAGATAGCAAATGTGAGTATCCAGTTCTCCACACTGTGACATGACAAGATAGGAAATAGACATTATGCTTTTCTTCAGGAATGTCTGTGTTTACTAGACAAAGGCCTAATTTTATTCTTAAGAGTGAGAATTTGGGACACTGCCAGATCTATACATATAATAGCAAGTTTGATGAAAGCTGTCTTTCTCAGCTTGTGTAAATATTTGTGAAAGCCTATCAGTTTCTGCTTCCCGAATCTTTACCTGAAACAAGGATTACCAATGTTTATATCCAAAGAAGAGGATAAAACCCTGACCCTTCTTTAACTTTCTCTTAGCTGTGACTGCCATAAATCCTTATTGCAAATACAGAGTTGCTATTCAAGTCTAATAAATCTTACCCTGAATCAGTGGGAATTTAAGGAGTTTGTGTAATCCACCTGATATCACACTATGGCACAAGTCTACTTGAGACAATCAGTTTAATCTGAATGCTAGGTTTTTTTTTTTCCTTTCATTCAATTAAGAGTTAAATTCCTTCTCTTTTATATAACTGGCACTAAGTGGCCTAAATTATTTTTTTCCTTTTAGTGATAAATCTGATCAGGTCTCAGTTCTGAAAACAACCTCTGGTTTGGCACTTATCCCAAGAGAGATGGAGTGTGGTATAGAGGTCAGGCAAAGGGTGATAAATTGAGGAATTATAGATTATACCTTCAGCTCTGTTACTTTAATTGCTTTTAGCATCACTGTGAAGAAAGACAAATCCAGCCATGGTCAAGCACTTAACAAAATAACACAAGAACTGAGGGCATGGCAAACAGGAAGAGGTAAGCTCTAGTGTGGGATTTTCTGAAGTGAAATCATGTGTAACTCCAGCTTTTTCCAACATTAGCAATGGAATCAGCAAAAGGATTGTAGTCATGGAGATGCCAAGCCTCTCAAATAGCTCTGATTCTAATGCAGGGTTTGAATGAGTTAATTTCAATACCTGGGTAGTTGGGTAATTTCACAGATCTTTTTGGACTCCAGCATGGGGATGGTAAAGCAGAAAAAATGCCTCCATGGCAGTACAACATTGACTGAGAACAGTCTGATGGTTCTGCAAGATCCCAATTTGGACAAGAAGACTCAGGGAACACAACCTTAGCCATGGTAAAATTGCAAACACTGTATCAAGGGATGCAGTGAAGACGGGTGCTGATACCTCAAGATTCAAGCCAGATGTCCTCTAACACCATGATTACGCTGATGAAAAGGAAAGAAAAAAGGGAGGGGAGGAACACAAGAAAGTGATTATGTAGTTAACCAAAATTCAGAGTTTTTATAAACAAACAAAAAAAGATTTATATAAATTGATAATTTTAGTTTTCTTCCACCAGTTATGTATCTGTACACCTGAATCTTCTGATTATAAGAGCTCCTGTAAGTGTTTAGAAAGCGTGGAGACAGGAAGAAAGTTGGTAAAAATGGTTATACAGCATTTTGTATAAAGGGGAAGGAGAGGTTGAGGGGAGGTAGTAGTTGGTCAAATTTCCATCATGAAAAACCTGCAGCTTCCAACTAGACACTGCTGCATAGTTAACTCTCTCTTTTTGGTGAATATTTTCCCTTATAGCCTCTGAGATTGTGGCATCTTATAAAAAGTTACTGACTGGGCATGGTGGCTCACGCCCATAATCCTAGCACTTTTGGAGGCAGAGGCGAGAGGATTGCCTGAGCCCAGGGGTTTGTGACCAGCCTGGACAACTTGGCGAGACCTCATCTCTACAATAAATCAAAACAATCAGCCTGGTAGGGTGGCATGCGCCTGTAGTTCCAGCTACTTGGAGGGCTGAAGTGGAAGGATCACCTGAGCCCAACAAGTCAAGGCTATGGTGGCTGTGAGTGTGCCATTGCACTTCAGCCTGGGCAACAGAGTGAGACACGGACTCAAGAAAAAAAAAAGTCTCTAAACTCTCTCTGATCAACATCCTACCCTTTTCTCAGTCTCCTTTCCCTTTCTAGTTCTCCTTTGCTGTCCCAGAGATTCATACATGGTCTCCACTGCTCTGCATGGAGTTTTCAGATTGGTTGTCTGCCATGTTTCTAACTGGGCGATTTTCTGATAGGCAGCCTTCAGTATTCCTTCTTTAGCTTTATAATGAAGCTAGTAGATAAGATACATTGTCCTACAAACCCCAAGTTTCTAGCCTTACCCATCCTGGAACTCCACTTGTATCAAAGAGGAGGCTCAAGAAAAACCTCCTATTGTTAATTTTTAAAACATATATATTTACCACCTACCCTTTCTTTATCTTTCTAAATTAGTAGCATAAAAAAATTTTCTACTACTAATGGCTGATGATAGTTGAAAGCCTGTTGGACATATAAAACATTTGGAATAATATTTTTAAAAATAGAAATTCTGAGATTGTGCACAGGCTCAATCACCACTATTGATACTCAGGCAGTCTTATTTCTTCCCTGGAACTGAGGAGATGCTGTTGCTTGCCTTCTCCTTTTCTAGAATGTAGTAAGTAGTCCTCCAAAGAAAGAGGACTGTACCAATAGTTTGACAATAGTTACCTAATATGGTGACTGGAAAATGACCTCTTTTGATAACATTAAGACTCTGGATCCTAACAACTTTTAATTTTATGATAAGAAAAGAAGCTCAGTCTGTATTATAACCTAACACTCGTGAGAGTTTCACAGGATGCTTATTGGTTGTGCATAAATGAATAAGGTGAATACTTGGGGTCATATTTTTTTTCACCTGAACAATTAATATGTCTTCAGTAATAAAAACTGAGATCCTAAATAATTGTCTTATGTATTTATGTGCAACAAATGTGTATTGTGTTTTAAGATGTGATCTTTTGTAAAAATAAGAAACATTTAATAGACAAGAAATTCCTTTGTATTAATGGGGAAAAATGTTATTTACACAACTGTTCCATAGAATTTTGGAGTCAGTATGAGCCGACTTTTAACTCAGTGACTCATGAGCTGTGTGACCACAGGTAAGTTTTTCAATCTCCCTGAACTTCAGTTCCTTAAATCATCAAAGGTGAATGATTATGTCTAAGTTTGTCATTTCTCTCTTAGAAAGGGATATGATCCTGGATTCCTAAATCTTGTCCCATATCAATGAGATATAAACTACGGAATTTACTCCAGCCTAATAACATGATCTATGGCTGACTGGTGCTTTAGCCTCAAATCCATGTATAAATAGGCTAAAATTCTGCTTCCCTTTTCCCCTAATGTCAAACAGAGGCAGGCCTTATCAGTTTGTTCCAAGTCTCCTCTCCCTGTGCTGCTGGTCTTACAGGGTCTTCTCAAAGCAAGGGCAATTATAATTAGGTGGATCCTCTGCACCCACCTTTCCAAATCTGCTGTGGGAGGAGGAAGAGCAAAAAAAAAGAGAGAGAGAGAAAATCGATAGAAAGTGTTTGCATCTGTTCAGCTTCACTTGTAATCCCTTATTCCTTCCACTATGGCTTCTTTACCTCTTACTGCATTTCCTCTGCTTTTTTCAATGGGAAATGTGTAACACAGAGACTGGAACTTAGTAGGTACTCAATCAACAGTGGCAATTTTTATGTCATCACTATTGATATTCATTAATGTGGCCGTTGTTAATGGGAGCCTCAATAAATAGGTCCTTCTCAAATAAAAGATCAACCTCCCAGACCACAGACACATCTCTTCATATAGAAGGGGCTTGGAAGTCCCACCTGGCTTTGGTTAAGCTGTCATTGATCTCTTAAACAATATGAATAAAGGATCTGAGTGTTGCTAGATGTAGACAGTTTAAGAGGACTCTGTTCTGAGCAGTGTTCCTTTCCCCTGGGTTCGTCTAAAATAGGAGAGTCTTGGGAGCCTTGAGGCTGAATCTCTCTTATTTTGTGCACAGATTTCACCCCAGGTTGATACTGCCCTAGACCCACGGCCAATGTTTCTTCTCTCAGGGTAGCATTTAGCCAGGAGTGGAAAGTAGGTGTTTGGGCAGTGATAGAATATATTGGGCCACACACAGTAATCGGTGCCAGAATCAGAGCCCCAAGTGCCAGTCAATTGGCAGGTCACTGCCAAGTCTTTAGTATGTAACATTTGCTCATGCACCTGACACAGAAGGAATACTCACATTCCTGAAGACTTAGGATCTACTCTTGGTGAAAGGGTGCTCTGGTTCTATGTGGTTGGCAGCATTCTCAGTGACCTTCCACTTGCACTTGTTGAAGGTCCATAGTGATACCCTCCCCTAACAGAAGGCAGAGAGCTTTGAACTTGATGAGTGCCTCCTGTGAGCAACTAGGACTAACTACTGCCAGGGCAACCCTGTGGGATTCAATGCCACCACCGAGGGCACTGTTCCCAAGCTGTCTGGCTGTATCCCAGCCCCGGCACAGCTCAACTCAAGGAACCTGAGTCCCTTGTCTGCAAGGGACAGATTGAGAGGTCTGGGCTGATGCAGACAAGCTGTGCCAGGGGGCTGGGTTGAGGCCTTTACATGGGAAAGGGGGCAAGAGGGAGGAACTTGGAATCCAAGATTGTAGATCAGAGATACTGTAATTAACCAACCTGTGAACAGTACCAGACAGCTTCTGAGTCCTTGTGCTGAAATATGGCGATACATCTATTACTGCACCATGACATGGCCTCTGGGTGGCTATAGGATGCTTAATTATTGATTAATCTTTATTAATTAATGAATTTAAACATAAGTGCTGCTAAACAGGAATACAAAAAACCAGTGTTCCATGAAAGTAGAGAGGAAAAGGCCTGCTGTGCTCCCACGGCAGGTAAGACTGCTTCAGGCATGGTCCTGAGAAGCAAGCAGTCTGCCATGATCTCATCCTGGAATACTACTACCACTAGGGCTGCCAGTGTCTGTGAGTGCCACTGCAGTCCTTAGACTGGATGGAAAGTAAGAGAGGTGACAAAATGGTAGCAAAGGAAGAAAGAAAGAGATAAATGAAAACATAGAGAATGACAGTTATTCCGTTCAACTTTTATTTATCATCTACTATTTGCCAGGAAGTGAGGTTTCAGTGAATAAGAAATTGTCTTGCCTCTTAGTTATTCACAGTTGAGTAGGGGAAATAGGAGACTCCAATTTAGTATCGAACACACTTATCTTCAACATTGCCTGAAAAATTCTGTAAATATAAGATTAGAATCACAGAGCACTGAAGCAAAAATCTAAACGTAGCACATGCACCATGAAGTTCCAAGAGGCCCTAGGACATAACAATGATGATACTAATAACAATAGCAATAATAATAGACATCTTCCTTGAACTGGGGGGGGGGATAAGTAAATTATGTACTAATGTAACCTCATTCTTTTCTCTCTGGCTGTGCAGGTAGCTCAGGATTTCATCAAAGGCAGCACAGCAGGTGAATGCTGACTTTCTTACTGCGTGTTGGGCTTCGTGCAAGCTCCTTCACCTCAATGGCCTTTTGTTTTCTTGTCTGTTTAATGAAGATAATGATACCCTCCTTACAAGGTTGTTGTGAAAAGTAGACATGATTGTGTGGAAAGTGCAGAGGTTCCTGACATGTAGGAGTCCTTTGTAAATAGTGTAAGAGGCATTTATAAATAGTAGTAATTAGTTACCATTCTCTTTGGCAGTGTAAATTGCAATCCTTTTATTATGTGCCATTTATGTTCAAAACCTTTAATATTCATTAATGATGATAGGAAAGAAACTATGACAGAAGGAAAAATAAAGGAACTTTTACCTGCAGAGAAAGACAAATTAATGTATTGCTCAAGAGCAGGGATCCTGTCCCCAACTGGTATGGACATGGATTCAACCACTGCCATTTACTAGGTGTGTGACTTTGGGGAAATTGCTTAAACTTTCCTATCTCAGTTTCCTTATCCATTGGTTGAGGAATAATAATAACACCTAGCTGGGCTCGGTGGCTCAGCCTGTAATCCCGCACCTTGGGAGGCTGAGGTGAGTGGATTGCCTGAGCCCGCGGGTTTGAGACCTGCCTGGGCAACTTGGTGAGACCTCATCTCTACAATAAATAAAAAATTAGCCGGGCGTGGTAGTGCGCGCCTGTAATTCCGGCTACTCGGAAGGCTGAGGCGGAAGGATCGCCGGAGGCCCAGCAGGTTGAGGCTGCGGCGGCTGGGAGCAGCCATTGCATTCCAGTCTGGGTGACTCCAACTCAAAAAAAATAAAAAATAAAAAATAATAATAACAACATCTATCTCAGGGTTGTCATGAGAATCAAGTATTATATTGCATGCAAAGCACTTAGCACTGTGCCTGGCATTTAAAAATCCTCAAATGCTAAGTGTTAAAATAATTATTTATAATATTGCTATTTAGAGAGATCACAATTAAGTCCCATCAAGCAAAAATGTTCTACTACCTGATTAAAAAGCAATTTCCTCTTTTCTGCTTCCACTCTCACCTTTTCCTTACTCAGATTCCCCCCACATACACAGTCACCCAAACACTTTTCTCATATTGAAAGCATTTAGGCGGGCTTTTCTTAACCTCCAAGTGGCAGTGGTCTGGGAGGATTCTAACTGTCAGAGAATCTCAGCAAGACTCAGTGTCTGTGCATTTTTTTTCACCCTGAAAGCCAAATTATAATGAAACACCCTGGGACAGGATGTCAAAATGTTTATGTTTTTCTTGGTAGAAGTCACGGGAATGAATACTATGGCTTTTCTACCCCCAAGAAGTTTATGGTTTAGAGGGAGAAATAATGCCTTCATAAGTAACTCAAATATAAGGCTTACTGTCTCAAAAGCTAGAAAGCCAATATAAACAAAAAGCAGAGAGAACTTGAAGGACAGAGTAAGAACTTACATCTGGGTTGAATAAGGTGTCTTTTCAAGGAGGAAGTGCCATCTGAATGGTGCTTTGAAAGATAAGTAAAATTTCAGTAAAATGAGAAGATATGCAAGGTTATTCTAAACTAAAGAACCAGTGCATAATAAACAAAATAGCACAAGAACCTGGGAAATATTCTAGAAGCTATATAAATACATTTTAATCAGTGATTTTTATAAGCATGTATGTTGCTTACTTTTATGGCTTCCTAGCTTATTTGAATCTGAGTCACAGGCCAGTTCCTGGGATAAACAAAGAGTTCCATGCTATAAAAGTCTTTCTCATTTCACAAGAGGTATGGAAGAGATAGAGATCATCTCTCTTGTTCTCTGTGGGTAGCCATTTTGTCGGGGATAATGTAGGCTAGCATCTGGAGCTGGTCCTTGAGAAAGACAGTTCCTATGAATTGCTAAGAAAGAATGTTCTTAGCATGTCACCCAGACATCTTTGCATATAATCTGGGATCGATGTAACTCAAATTTTTAAAATAAAGGAAAACAAAATAAAATAAAACAAAAAAAGAAAAGAAAAGAAACAAGCAAAAAAGCCCAATTCAATGAAGTGCTTTCTCTGATCACATGGGAAGGCTGGAAAGCAGCTAGTGACAACAATTTGTTGAGGGGCAGAATGAGCTGGAACAGCGCTATTTTCGAGGTCTTAGGAGGGCTCTCCCACAGAAGAGAAATCACCAAGACATAGTGTCTCCCATTTCCCAGTCTCCCCACCTCGTGCACCCTTGAATGCCTGGGGGGGAAAGAAATAAATAGCCAGGTAGAGTTCAAGCCAGAAAAAAATGGAAACCAGATTCTCTGAGGGAAAAACACAATCAGCAACACAGCGAGCGGCGAGAGAAACCTGGAAAGCAGAAATGCTAAAGCGAGTGAGCGAGGCTCTTGCAAAAGGAAATTAGATATGAGCTGCCAGGTGATATAGCAGCTGAAAGGTCAGTGCTATTTTGGGCTGAATATGAAGAGGCTTCAGGCATCTCAGGACAAAAAAAAAATGCACAAACTAGAGAGGGTTCAGAGAATGGCAACAGCATTGATTAAGGAATGGCTGTTGGCTTTGCGGTAAAAGATTAAAGGCAGGAGGTAGGCAGGAGCAGCCAGGGAGGTTGGTGCCAATCGTATATTAATAGCACTTTGTGGTGACAAAGCACTCAGCGCTATGTTTATTTCTTATCTCGCACATGACTGTTCTCTCCTTGTAACTATTCATTCACCCAAGAATTGTTTATTGACCACCTGCTTTGTGCCATTTATTGTGCTGGTGAGTCAAAGTTAAATCAGTTGCAGCCTCAATCCTTGGAAAGTTCACTAAGAGAGACAATGACAGGTGGTAAGTGGAATGCCATGGGGTAAGCACGCAACAGGTAACATGAACTCAAGAAAAGGAATTATTATTGTGTGGTAAGAGGGCAGGGAAAGTTTAAAAAAAGGCAATCTCAACTAGAACTCTTGGTCTCAAGCAATCCACCTGCCTCAGCCTCCCAAACTGCTGAAATTACAGGTGCAAGCCACCACACCCAGACTGAAAGGCAATCTTTTAGCTGGATTTTGCAGAGTTACAAGATTTTCACAAAGTAGAAGAGGTGAGGTGGAGTGGTGCATGGAAGGGGTGTTCCAAGCAGAGGGAACCACACAATTAAATGCACAGATTGAGGTGCATAGCCCCATGGGGCCAGGGCATGTACAGAAGGGAGGAGAGTACTGGAAGATCGATCAAGAAGAAACCAGTCATTTGTTAGAGTATGTTGGAGCTTGCTGATTGACATATGCCTTACCGACAAATATCCTTAATGATCTAAAATGAAGTTCTGTGCTAGACATTGTAGGAAATACATATGAAGGTGGGGATAACATAGGTTAGGACCTCAAGAAGCTTATTAATAATCAGCAAACATTTCTTGAGGTTCTATAATATCCCAAGCACTAAGCTACAAAGTAAGATGATTTATTTTGAATAAGAAAAGCTTCCAAAGGGCTTCAATTGAGTTGATGCCAATGGATCAATTAAATGTTATTAATTATTTTTTAAAATGAATATAATAACAGTTCACAGATATTTCAACATACCAGAGGTAGGGAGGTTCCACATAACCACTGTAGTAAAAGAAACTCCAAATCTTAGTTGCTTAAGCAAACTATTTATTGTCTACTTATTAGTATCACTCATGGTTTTGCAGTTTGACTAGACTCAGCTGAGTGGTTCTTGTCTGGGTTCTCATGCAGTTACTGACAGATGGCAGTCGGCACTGGGATCATCAACAGGCTTGACCAGGCTGGACTTTCAATGTGGCTTCTTTACTTCTATGTGTGGTGCCTCTGATGGGATGGCTGGCACAACTGGGGGTTATTCAAGAATCTCTCTCTTTCCTCATGGCATTTTCATATGACTACCTTACATTTCCTCACATCAGAGTAGTCTCAAATGGCCTCAGACATCTCACATGAAATTTGGCTTTCCTCAGAACAAATGTTCCAAGAGTGAGTGTTTACAGAGACTGAAGAGGAAGCTATAAGGCTTCTTATGATAGATTTATCCTTGAAAGTCATCCAGTGCCATTTCCATCACATTCCATGTGTCAAAATGCAAGTCACAGAGACAGCCTAGCCTCTTTAAGGCCTGAACTTCAAGGCATGAGTCACTGGTGGGTCATCTTTGGAGACAAGCTACCATGATTCCAAATGAAAAAAGGGTTGCAAAGGGGGAGAGGGTCACTGTGTAGAAGACTATTAGAGAGGACACATTACTGAGGAAGTGGTGCTTAAGTTAGGCCTTGGAGAAAATATGGGTTCCATCTAAGGAAAGAGAAGAGCTCATGGTTAAACGAGTATATACTCTCAAGAGGATCTGGGTTTGAATATTGTTTCTACCACTTTCTAATTATGTGCTTTGGGGGCAATATCTCACAGAGTAGTTGAAGAAAATACCTAAAATCATACATTAAAAAGCCTAGGTAGTGGCCAGAATATATAAAGAGAGAGCTATTATTATTAATCGCCAAAGAGGGCATTCCAAACTATGTAAAAATTAAAGACACAATGTATATTGAGGATACAATGAGTGATTTACATTATGTTAGTGATATTCAGAATATATTAGAGGGAAGAAACTTACAACAAAAGCCGAAATCCCACAGCTTCTGCATTTGTCACAAATTATACCTCCTAAAATGTGTATGTGAATAATAATCTAGCCAGACACCATCATGGTATGATTAGAGAGCAAAGAAAGACTGCCTTATCCCAAAATGTCATCTTCTCTAATATGCCCAAGGGTCTTCTACTCTATCATTAGCAGTTCATTCCTCTCAGTTAAGATATCTTGTCCCCTGAGATCTCCTATCACAAGGGAAATACTCTGGAAGAGGTAATACATTAAGATATCATCAATTACTAACAATGTATTATACACTTGAGATTGCTTTTTAACCATAATAGTCAAGATATTCTGGGTTATGCCATGATAAAAACACTTCCACAATCTTAGTTCTTTTTTAATACAACAAAACTTGCAAAGTCCTCTGCACATCTGGGCAGCTCTCCAGGGCAGCTGTCTTCCATGTGTTGGCTCAGCAACCCAGGCTCCTTTGATCTTATGGTACCCCCATGTCAACATGTGCTTCCATGATCACGATGGCAGGAGAAGAGAAGTTGGAGAGTCATATACCGGCAATTAAGTGATCCTACAAGAAAATGACGTGCCTCCCTTCTATATACTTGTTATTGACCAAAGCAAGACACCTAGCCACACCTAGCTTCAAGGGAAGCAGAAAACTGTAAGCTTTTCATGTGCCCAGAAGAGGAACTAGATATTCATTAAGCCTAATATGCATAGCACTTTAACCAAAGAGGAAATCTGGGAAAAAAAAAATTAGGCTGCACTGAGAAGATTGTTGATCATGAAATAAGGAGGAACTGTTAGGTACAAAATAGGATGGAGATCTAATGGGTCATCACCATAATTTTCACAATACTTAGATACACAGCATAACACTAAACTTCTAGAAGAGGAGGAGGTGTCAAAATAAAGATAAAGATTCTCAAAAGAAAACAAGAGGAGCACATACCCAACGCCAGCTTTGACCTTTCCACATTTAAGCATCAAGTCATTTGTCTTTAAACACTGTGTTGTGATATTCACCATCACCAGAAAACAAATAGTCTAAAAGTAATCTTTTACCAATAGTTTCTAAATGGAAAAGATTCTGGGGTAGATATTTCTGTATATGCCAGAAGAGGAGGTAGGATGAAATGGAGAAACAGAAACTAGGTCAGAGTTGAGATCTCAAGCAAAGACATAGGCCTGTAAATATAGAAGATCATGTCTGGGTATCACGAGTTATTACCATGAGAAATAAAAAAACCAAGGATAACCAAAACTGCTTTGAATTGATTTCACTTTGGGTTTCTGGATATTCATTATCAGAGGGATAGGCATGAAGGAGGGCAGGCTGATGCTTGCTATGGGGAAGATGTCTTTGGAGAGGATTTCAGCAGGAATAGCCTAGTGATTCTATTGGGAATCTACTGTGCTCGAAATAGAATATCCCAAATAAGGAAAGGAGTCATCCCTCTTGTCCTAGGACTGTTGCTCAACTCAGCCTCTGCATACTTACACAGCTCTAAGGGTTTATCTATGCTGCCCTGACATGATATGATTCCTATCTTTATTCATTTTTTTAGCCCAAACTGACAGTGGAATTATATTAAATGAATAGTCAACCACTTTTTTTGGTATATATATTTATATAATAGGTATATGTTTTCTGTTTTGAAAGTTTTACATTTATAAGAAAATTGAGGAGAGAGTTCTTATACACCCCCCCACACACCAGTTTTCCTTATTATTTTTAACTTACATCAATATAGTATGTTTGTCACAATTAATGACACATTATTAGTATTAACTACTGAATGGAAACTTAAAAAAAACAATTCTTGTAAATATTTCATGGTCTCAGTCATACGTGGAACTGAAAAAGTTGATCTCATAGAAGTAGAGAGTAGACAAAGAACTACAAATAGATCTACTATTTGATGCAGCAATTCCACTACTGGGTATGTACCCAAAGGAGCATAAATCATTCTACCAAAAAGACACCTGAACTGGTATGTTTTATCACAGCACTATTTACAATGGAACCAACCCAGGTGCCCATCAAAGATGGACTGGATAAAGAAAATGTGGTATATATACACTATGGAGTACAATGAGGCCATTAAAAAAGAACAAAATCAAGTTTTCTGCAATAACATGGATGCAGCTGGAAGTTGTTCTCCTAAGTGAATTATCACAGAAACAGAAAACTGAATGCCAAATGTTCTCACTCATGAGTAAGAACTAAACACTGGGCACACACATGCACAAGGATGGAAACAACAGAAACTGGACACTAGTAAGGGGGGAGAAAGGGGAAATAAAAGCTGCAAAATTACCACTGAGTACCATGCTTATTACTGGGGCAGGCTCATCAGTAGCCCAAACCTCACCACCATATACCTATGTAACAAGTCTTCATGTATGCCTCCGATTCTAATAAAGTAAAAATAATAAAACAGAGAAAAAGGAAGTAGAGAATAGAATAGTAGTTACCAGAGCCTGGAGAGTGTGCGGGGGTTAATAATAAGAGGTTGGTCCAAAGGCACGATGTTGTAGTTAGATAGAATAAATAAGTTCTGATGTTTCTGCACAGTAGGATGACGATAGCTAGCAATAATGTATTATATATTTCAAAGAACCTAGAGGAAAGGACTTTTTTTTATATATATATAGTATTTTTTTATTGTGATATTGAGGGGTACAGTTAAGGATTAGGTACACAAATATGTCTCGTTCAGACACCCTTGTTGATAAGGAGTGTCCCCCCATCCCCAGACAGGTATTTACTGCCATTAATCCCTTCCCTTATCCCTCCCCCCTCCCCATAGTTTCCCACCACTGTCAGTCGTTTTCTTGTGGTAATTCCTGTCACATCTTATTGGCTGATAGGATTGAGTGAGGTGCTTGCCCCTGAATCCATCACTAAGATGGGATTGGTGTCACCATGGTTTGTTATACAATGTCAAGTTTTAAAATTAGACAAGTAAAAATATGCTTGAAAGGAAAAAATGTTGGCAGTGATGGGAGAAGATGAAAAATTTGTCAGATACTTAAATCTCTGCACATTCTACATTCCCCTTTAGTGGCCTGCTTTCCAAGCATATATGATATACCGAAACCCAGTGAAATCTGGATCCTTGGAATTGATGGAATGTAAGATGTTTAGAAAGGTCCAACAACTTGTTTCCTTTGGGAAACAAAGAAAGGGAGGGATCCAGGTTCCAGGCCTCAACTTTGAGTAAGTGGAGTTCTAGGCACTTATGTGATTTTCAGGTAAAACCGTTCAGTGGGCATTTTGGAAACTAAAGATATGAGCTCAGCACTGAATGTCAGTGACAGATTTGGGGTTCCACTTTCTTTTTTCCCATTGAGCTTCCAGCAGGTAAGTGCAGGTCTTGGGTAAGAGTGTGCCTTCTATTTGTAAGGTTGCATAATAGCAGATTTAAAATATCTATTCGAATCCATATGTTTACCTAGAATAAAGCTATCTAGTAATTCTACAACAGCTAATATTTTCATCTATTTCATTCTGGCCCATAATTCTATGAGCCAGTACTTTGTGTCTCACTGACAGCAGATCTTATTTCTGAAAGACAGGACAAAGTAGGTGTGACTCTGGAAAGATTCTTGAGATCAGGAATGGATTTTGTATGAGTCAGGGTCCTGGCCAGGAACAGACAGCACATTCCAGGTAGTGGGAAAGATCTAGTGGAAGGACTGTTTTCATGTGGTCAGTGCTAAGGGGACCAAGGGGCATAGTGAAGCGCCTGGGCCAGCAACAGCAGGGAGCTGTTGCCCCTGGAGTTCCAGCTGTTGACATGGCCACTACCAGACTGCCACCCAGTGGGGAGGGAGCTGGGGAATAAGTGCCCCATCATCTCTTTTCTTTGGCTCTAATTTTCTTCCAGACCGTCCTTCAGAGTAAGGCAATCTGTAGAGATTAGCGCCTCACCAACCCCTGGGGCAGCACGGAAGAGTAGGGAGTGGATCTGGAAGGGCAAATGGAGATTATCCAGCACAGATTGGGCAAAATGCAGTCGTTCATGGTTTCCTTGATTTTGTTTTGACACAGAGAGACATTTATTATGTCTATGTCTGTCTGTCTATCTCCTATATCTATCTATCTATCATCTATCCCTATCTATCTATCCATCTATCTATCTAATCTGTTATCCATCTCTTATCTCCTATCTCTCTTTGCTCTACCATTGATCTATCATTTATCAGTTAATCATCTATCATCAGATCTATCATTTATTTATATCTTTTTTTTTTTTTTTGAGTTGGAGTCTCACTCTGTCGCCCAGACTGGAGTGCAGTGGCCGCTCCCGGCCACCGCAGCCTCAACCTGCTGGGCTCCGGCAATCCTTCCGCTCAGCCTTCCAAGTAGCTGAACTACAGGCGCGCGCTACCACGTCTGGCTCATTTTTTGATTTATTGTAGAGATGAGGTCTCACCAAGTTGCCCAGGCGGGTCTCGAACCCTCAGGCTCAGGTAATCCACTCACCTCAGCCTCCCAAGGTGCGGTATTACAGGCTGAGCCACCGAGTCTGGCTTAACGTTCATTTCTTACAAACAGGTCTCCTGGCAACAAATTCCCTCAATTTTTGTTTTGCGAAAGTCTTTATATCAGCTTCACTTTTGAAGAATAATTTCTTAGGGTGCACAATTCTAGGCTAGTGGAGATTTTTCTCTTAACACTTCAAATATTTTACTGCATCTCCTCTTACTTGCATGGTTTCAGAGGAGAAACTGGCTGTAATTCTTACCTGTGTTCCTCTGTAGACAAGGTTTTTTTCCCCCTATCTAGATTCTTTCAATGATTTTTTTTCTCTATCTTTGATTTTCTGGAGTTTGCAAATAATATGCCAGGGTATAGTTTTTGGGTATTTAATTATCCAGCTTGGTGTTTGCTCTCTGAGCCTGCCAGGATCTATGGTTTGTTGTCTGATATTAATCTGGAGGAAATTCTCAGTCATTATGGTTTCAAATATTGCTTTTATTCCTTTCTTACTTTTCCTTCTGATACTCCCATGTGAGTATATGATAGTGTAGTGTCTCACAGTTCTTGGCTATTCTGTTCTATGGCTTTGCTGTTGTTGTTGTCTTTCTTCTCTTTGCTTTTCAGTTTTGGAAGTTTGTATTGTCATATTCCCAAGCCCAGAGATTTTTTTTTTCAGTTGTGTCCATCGAATCTACTGATGAGCCCATCCAACCCGTCCCAGACATTCTACATTTTTGTTACAGTGCTTTTTGATCTCCAGCATTTCCTCTTGATTCTTTCTTAGAATTTCCACCTCTGTTTCCATTCTCCATCTTTCTTGCATGTTGCCTACTTCTCTCATTAAAGCCCATACCAGAGTCATCTTGTTTTTAAATCCCTGGTCTGATAAATACAACATTCCTGTTATATTAGAGTCTGGTTCTCCTTTTTTTTCCCCTCGAGTCAGGGCCTCACACTGTCACCTGGCTGGAGTGCAGCAGCACAATCACAGCTCACTGCAGTCTATCTCCTGGGATTAAGCAATCCTCTCACCTCAGTCTCCGGAGTAGTTGGGACTACAGGCATGTGCCACCATGCCCAGCTAGCTTTTTTTTTTTTTGAGTTGGAGTCTCACTCTGTCGCCCAGACTGGAGGGCAGTGACCGCTCCCGGCCACTGCAGCCTCGACCCACTGGGCTCCGGCGATCCTTC
This sequence comes from Tarsius wallacei, assembly GCA_963574415.1. Lineage (NCBI taxonomy): Eukaryota > Metazoa > Chordata > Mammalia > Primates > Tarsiidae > Tarsius > Tarsius wallacei. Next base: position 814 of record CAUYQG010274994.1, on the reverse strand, counting down.
CACCTCAGCCTTCCGAGGAGCTGGAACTACAGGCGCTTGCTACCACGCCCGGCTAATTTTTTGATTTATTGTAGAGATGAGGTCTCGCCAAGTTGCCCAGGCGGGTCTCGAACCTGTGGGCTCAGGCAATCCACTCACCTCAGCCTCCCAAGGCGCAGGATTACAGGCTGAGCCACCGAGTCTGGCTCCAGCTAGCTTTTTAAATTTTTATTTATTTTATTTATTTTATTTTTGAGTTGGAGTCTCACTCTGTCACCCAGGTTGGAGTGCAGTGGCTGCTCCCGGACACCGCAGCCTCGACCTGCTGGGCTCCGGCGATCCTTCCACCTCAGCCTTCCAAGTAGCTGGAATTACAGGCGCACGTTACCACGCCCGGCTAATTTTTTGATTTATTGTAGAAAGGAGGTCTCGCTTGCCCAGGCAGGTCTCGAACCCGCGGGCTCAGGCAATCCACTCATCTCAGCCTCCCAAGGCACGGGATTACAGGCTGAGCCACCGAACCCGGCTGCTTTTTTAATTTTTTTTTTATTTTTTTGAGTTGGAGTCTCACTCTGTCGCCCAGACTGGAGTGCAGTGGCACGCTCCCGGCCACCGCAGCCTCCACCTGCTGGGCTCCGGCGATCCTTCCGCCTCAGTCTTCCAAGCAGCTGGAACTACAGGCGTGCGCTACCACGCCCGGCTAATTTTTTGATTTATTGTAGAGATGAGGTCTCGCCAAGTTGCCCAGGCGGATCTCGAACCCGCGGGCTCAAGCAATCCACTCACCTCAGCCTCCCAAGGCGCGGGATTACAGGCTGAGCCACCGAGCCCGGCT